>CABFPE010000103.1:1222554-1234282 GCA_900660155.1 Hofstenia miamia
TATATATATATATATATATATATATATATTTCTATTGGTAATAGCTACCCGACTAAAAACATGTTTTATAGGATTGGACTGAAAATTGATTTGTATGTAAAGGTTATTCCATATTAAAGATATTTTGTAAAACAGCTCTTATGTACGCCCACTGACATCCCTATCTCTAAGTATTGACAAACTTCGCTATTATTCTGTAGTTAATTAAAATTTCCCCATTCTTTCATAAATGAGAAATGAAATTCATCTGTGTGATACAAAGTGAGTAGACTCTTGCCAAGTTTTCTAAATACCTTCTGCCAATCATCAATAATGTAGGAATAATTTAAAAAAGAAATGAAAGAATATTTATGTAGCTGACAGCTTAATTTATTTTTTTCACACATTTTTATTATTTGATTTTTTTGGTTTTCTTTAGTCTAAGTGAGTCGCTTTGTATACTTTGCTTCCTTGACATTCTTTGGGAATTGTTTTTGAATCAATTGCAAGTCATTTTGTCTAATTAATGCCTTTAATTGGGGAAGAAAGTGCTCTCAGAAATCTGATATTTTCCAATTATTATATTTTTCAATAATTCAAGGCTGTTGCCACTGACAGAAATTTCAGTAAATATAGAATTTAAATTATTTCAAAACTCACATGCGAGAGAATTTAGCGTCTTGGAACTAATTATTATTTTTTTAAATATTGAACTTATTATCTTAATACGCGCATACAAGATAATTGAAAAATACGAAATGAAATAAATCGAATAATAGTATTGCGTTTAAATAGGTAGGGTCGTTCAGGTCAACATCATGTAAGTCAAGTCGTTTTTCAACATTGGTCGGCAGAACTATTTGGAACTTCCTCGATGCCACCTTTGTAATTTTTGAAATATATTCTTGTAAAGTCGAAATGGACTACCAGTTAAACTTCAACAGCATGGTGTCATTTTAACAGAACACATAATTTTCTCAATATTTAAAAACATTTTGAATGTTAATTAGAATATGTGGAAATCGTGACTCATGCACGCATCTATAGGTAATGTTTCAGGAACAAGAATTACCAATCATGAAAGTATTAAAAATTTCACGAATGGAAGAATGGTATATACAAGCGCTGGACATATTAAAAGATGATAAAATATTGCATTCCGACGATGATTTAGCTTTTGCGAATATATATGTACCCATGAGAAGTAGAGCCAATAAAAACAAATGTTAAATTTTTGCATCTTGCGGTCGTATTCACCCATGAAGTCCAAAATATTGCTTTGACGGAGCACTCAAATGAAACAAATGCAACAATTGAGGCAATTTCACAAGGTGTTACTAATATATTGAAAATTCATTAACCGTATTTTTACTAAAGGGTACAAAGTTGCCCCTTTACCCATATATTTTCAAAGAATCCAAATTGCGATTAGCAGAAGGTCATGACAATATTGCTATAATATATTTGCCCAAATGAACAATTTGTCAGAGTACTAACATATTTTATACTGACATTTTTTTCACAATTCACTTGCTTTATTTCCCAGAATGCATTTTTATTGCGATTTGAATAGCACAGAAGGAATAAAGTTATTGTGCAACAAACTTTACATCACAGGTGAAAAAACTAAGAGAAAATTGCATCGATTAATTTTATCTGTGTGATTTTAGAAATAGCATATTTGCTGACTTGATGATGAAGATGCTGACTTCAGCAAAAGTATCCTAAAAATATGCAATATCTCCACGTGAATTTAATGTCATATTTTAAGAGAAACTAGCTGATAGATTTCATACCGATTGGAGGAAAATTTAGGAAAATAGGCAGATATGCAATTCTACAAAACCTTCAAATATACGACGTTTGCAAAAAAAGCCTAAAAATATGGCTAAGAGAAATACGAAAACATTCAAATTTTCATATCACAGATAAAGTTGATAGATTTGATACAAATGAGCACATAAAACTCAATATCTTCAGCAAATATTAAGCCCAAACGATTCAAATGGTTACTCTTAACACTAATGTTGGATTTGTAGATTGCTGATTATTTTAAATCTAAATCTAGTGGAAATGTTAGTCTATCTAAATCTACACGAGAACCCATCACTATTGCAAAAGGATTTAAATAATACCGATAGGAATATTTAAAGCCACTGTAACTCTTCCACCCCAAAGGCATTCCCAGAAGTTTAAGTTTTGACTGCAAACGCTTTTGGTGTTTTGAAGAGATTCGTTGGAAACAATGACTCACTTTCCTTAGTTCCAGGGAAATCAATTTATGATAAAGACTATGGTAACCGATTTTAAAGAGATTTCTGTTGTGGATATGAACATTAACCTTAACCAATCATCAATCATTTCCGGAAGTCTCGCATTAAGCCACAAACAATACTGAACCCATGCCAGAAGATAAAAAGAATAGAAGAGTTTGTCAAAAGCCTCTTTTCATAGACTATAGATTAGGTTTCCTCTCACACTCAGAGAGAAGAAAAAAAAGAGAGAGAGAGAGAGAGAGAGAATAAAAATTTACAATGCACTCGTTCACTTGTTGAAAAAACATAATTGAAAATATATGAATATTTTAGCTCGCAGTTTCATTTGTTGGATCCGGCTATGTTAGTAAGTTTAAGAGCAATGTGGGAAAATAATAAAAAAATGGAACCTTTTTGAGGCCTTGTTTTAAGCTAGAATGTTCAATTTCAGTCTGAAGTTCTCAAAATCCCTTGTTGTTTCTAAAAATGTCTTGTCTTAATTTTCTGCTATCTTGAGTTTTCCTGTGGGACCTCATTAAGTTTTTTAAAAATTTAAGGCTCTAAGGCTCAGGCAATTTTAACCCAAATAATTAAATTTTCTTTTTGTAGTCATATCTTCAGATTTGAAATTATCATGCAAAATTTTGCTTTTCCATCTGTAGTAGTTTTTGATTTAGAGGAATTTTGATTAAAAATTTGGAGCAAAATCTTCATTTTGGTAAAAATTGAAAATTTGAATTTCTTTCAAAAGCCAAAAAATGTTCCAATAGGCTTCTGTGTTTTTATGTGTTCCTATTTTGGGATAATCTATCTTCATACCAAAAATCAAGTATTTCCTAATAATTTGTGGAAAATCGTCATTTTGAAATATTTTATATTAGGCTTTGAGGCTGATGCAATTTTTGCCTAAATTAATAGGCTTTTATATATTTCCACTAAGACCTATACTGGCTATCTCCATGCAAAATTTCAACCTACTATCTTTAATGGATATTAAGCTATGTGGTCTTAAATTAGGAAATTGACTGACTTTGTAACATCTTTACAGTTTTTTGCCTCTAGATGGCGTAATTTCTATGGTATCCGCACCCAACCTTAGCAACTATAAGTACATTATGTACTAGTCCTATAACTAAAATAAAATTGAAATTATATTAGTAAGTTTAGGTGCAATGTGGGAAAATTTTCAAAAAAAAATGAATAATTGATATAAAAGCATAATCAAAATAATAATCAACTTAAATCATAAAAGTATTAAATTTCTTTATCTTCTTCTCTGTTACCTCTTTTTGCCGATTATACCACAATATACATATATATATATATATATATATATATATATATATATTTGATGCAGTTAAGATTATAATTTCTACTGGATTACCGATGATCCATATCCATAGGGCAAATAAACTAGTGAAAAGAATATAGAATCTTTGGGACCAGTTTGACGTAGGATACATCCGTATTAAACAAAAGTCAGTAAATTAATAATGCTAATAGACGTAAAAATCAAATTTCAGTTCAGAAATTATGTAAGTGTTGTTTTGAACATAGCAGGTTATAGTTTTAATATTGCTCTGTAATAATTTGAAAAATTAGAGTGTTTTTGGCTCACTAGGAATTCAGTGACATCCTAAACTTACACAGATTTTAACGGATTTATTTATTAACATAATTTAATTGGAATAATGATTAAGTAGTGTTAACAGTGGAAAAACATTTTATTGTGGAACTAATAAAATTTGTGTTGCCATTTAATTCCTAATAACTGACAGATAACAGTGTAAACAGTTTAGTAAACCGAAATTGTAATAATTTCCCAGTGCATAATTATTAATTGAGCGAATATACAGTTATCGGAGATAGTTACGGATTGTTAAGTTATAATTGGAGCAAACTTTAATCTAGACTGAAATAAATTGTTTTAGTTTAGAATCAAGCCTGTAAACAGTCTGCAGAAAGCTTGGTACCATAAAATCTGCGTAGGAATAAGTTTAAATACCCGACCCCTGCGCAATTTTTTAACATGTAATATATACATTACAAAAACAAATTCTTGCTATTTATTAGTTAACAACTTATGTTGAAATGAATGATGAAATATTGCAAAAAACTCATTTCGAAATTCACGAGACATGAGTGCAAATAGAAGCAGATTATTGGAACACATTAGCACCAAGAACAGTTCTTCTATTGAAAACAAAACATTACTGGTGCATGAATCGAACTTCTTGAAAAAATTAATAAAGTATAAAACTGTAGTTGGCATGTAAAGTAGCAGGAAATTGATGGAAATGACAAAGAGCATGCGTTGAGCAATCATTAGCTGACTGGTTGAATAAGTTTGAAGAACATTATTCAAATGCGAGAATTTCCTAGTAATTGAATAGTTAATGAGAACTACCATGAGAACCATAAATGAACACACAACTATCCACACTATTTGAACAATGAGTGACCCTCCAATATAGATGCACTCTCCATTAATCAGTTTATAAATGTCTGATGTAATTAAGATGGCATAAATTGTTGTAAGAACAGTGACAATTGCTATTCCAAATTGAGCTTTTCGGCTTGACTGCTCATTGTAGTACATGATGGGCATGAAAATCGCAATCCAGCGGATCAAAGATAATATAATAACTGCAACAACAGCGAGAAGAGTTGTTCCAGCATCCATAACTTTAAAAACTACACATGATAATTCACTTCTTGATGTAATTGAATTCACTAAAACCCCAATTGGCTCGAGAATGCCATCAAATATTAGACTTAGAATATTACAAATTGCCAAAAATTTAAAACTCAAGGTTGTTAAAGAATCGAGAATTCCACATTGAGGCCTTCTTAAAATTAAATAGCAAACGATGTTACTGATTACACCAAAAATAGAAATGGAAATAGTCAAATAACCAATGATAGGCGCAACTAGATTGCTGAATATGTTTTCACATTCCATTAAAAGTTCATTTTATCATTTATATTTTACCACGATTTAAACAGATAAAATTCATCAATTTCAAACAATAGAAATGAATGTTGCATAAGAGGGACTTCTTTTTGAACAGGCGAGATTAGAATTTAAATACGAGAGGCTAAATTTGAACATATGAAATTTACTTCGGAACTAAAAAGCATATGCAAGGACTGAAATCAAAGTGATTTCAATAAAAAATGGTAAATATAACAGAGATGCAAACTCTATATGCAACAAAGTATTGGAATTCTTTGCCAAATATTGTGGTAACATCAACATCACTAGAAATGCTTAAAAAAGGTTTGCACCGTGTTGATCTTAGGGTCTTTATGTATTTATTGTTTGCCTTACGCTTACATGTAAGTGCTGCTGTTTGTGACAACATCAGCCCTTACCAGCGTTCATTGGACAAATATATTTTATATAATTTGATTTTATTAATTTGATATTTTATAACTTGTTCAAATTGTTCAATGCAAAATATATTTATTATTATTATTATTATTATTATTATTATTAAAAAAACTCTAAGAAATTTAAGTAAATGTTGATAATTTGTTAACAAAAGTCCTTATGATAATTAAATTTTCTTTTTAAATGCTGATTCTCAAACAACGCTCAGCGTTAATATTCAGGCGATATTTGATACATACCAATATCAATAGTTTCAAACTTCACCTCATCTTCAAGCCGATATCCCTAACAGGGATGACACTTCAGATGTATGATCAGATAAGTGGGTAGAAAAAGTTACAAGAAGTTTTGTTGAATCAGCTGTACTTGAAGAGCTCCCAAGTGAATCGTTGAAACTTCTTTTATCAATAGCTGCAGATAATATAGACTGATTCTTGCATCTTACATCTAAAAAATGGAACTGATTACGCATCTCAACGTGACTGTTAAGTTTTTGGAAAGAATCTTCTAAACAAACACCTTCCCGAAATATCGTTTTTGACGCTATGTGTACTGCTGGAGAATGTCAGGCTTAAAAGATCTTGCTTTCTTGCACGTTATGTGAGTTCTGCTACAGTGCATTCCTAAAAGCATTTCATGACTGACTCAGCAAAGGCACTTAGAGCATTGTCGTAACAAAGTTATAGCTACCTGAGGGCCATCAAGAAGAGGTAATACCTAGCCTCATTAGTTTTCTTTGTGATAATTTATCATCACCAAAAGCAGCACTAAGAATTTCCAAGTTGGGATCATTCATTTCAACTGGAAAACTTGAAAGATCCAAACGACTAATATACGAGTGTAATTAATGTATTTTGTTCAAAGAATATGGTTAAGCTCTAGTATTTTTAAGAGGGATGGGCTAATTGTAAGAGTGTATTACAAAAATAGTTATTTAAACATTAAAGTGTTATCTATCTCTATTCAGTTTTTAAATGCACTACTAATTGCAATTGTATTGTTCAATTTATATATGTGTATTCCACAAAACCTTCGTGTAAGTATTTGGATTGTCAAATATTTTTTGTGAATGTATTCGCGTATTTGAATATGGAAATACGTTCTTTTATCACTATTAAGTCTATGCAAATTTGCACATTTTGGTTGATCCTCATGAATTAATAGTTCTACATTACATCTATATTATTAAATTCTTTTTGAGTTTTTGTATGCTATGATTTTTTTTTGCATATTTTAGTTGCTATGTGAAGAAGGCAATCTGCAAAAATGCTATATCAAGTTTAAGACTCCAGGAATTTGAATTTAATATATATATGCAAAAAATCAGAGCAAACAAAAACTAAAAAGAGTGAGAATTTCCAATTTAGATGTTTTTTGGGTACCAGCTAAATGAATATCAATAAAATTTTCATGAAATAATAGCACTAGAGTTTTTCAAACATGGTATTACTATAACAAACTAGCAATATTCCTAAGGCAAGAGTTTTAAGATGATTTTTTTCTGGGCAACAAATCTACCTCAAATTTAGACTATTGATGTTTTTGTTGAATCTTGATAAGCAAAGTTAGGATGATTCCCATATTATGCAGACAAAAGTACTTAAAAAATGTAGAAAAGTCACAAAATATCAGGTTCGTCTAATTTGATTTGAGCTTAAAATCCTATTCTAGTTGTTCTTGTGGTAACAAAATTACATCACACTTCGTTTAACCGTTAAATCAAAATTTAAATTCAACTAGAAATA
Organism: Hofstenia miamia; assembly: GCA_900660155.1. Classification (NCBI taxonomy): domain Eukaryota; kingdom Metazoa; phylum Xenacoelomorpha; order Acoela; family Hofsteniidae; genus Hofstenia; species Hofstenia miamia. The sequence goes on from CABFPE010000103.1 coordinate 1,229,928, forward strand.
AAATTTTACGTTGTTCCTCAATGATTTGGAACTAGTCAATTTTGGTTTTTGAGTAATAAAAACTTTGTGATAGAAGAGAGATGTGAAGTATTGGCTGTCAAATAACTCTTATTTTTTTTTAAAAGGTATTCTTCCATTGATTCTGAATACATTATGCAATTACTGAGAAATTGCATAGAACATTGAAACAGAGTTGCTCAAATTTAATGGTGGGAAAATTTAATTCATTGAAAGCAATTAATGGATTTAGGATTTTTAAAATGGCCATTACTTATTTTTCCGAACACCATTAATTGCCATTATTGCAATTGTTTTTTAACTTTGTCTTTCCTTTAAACAATCAATTTGAGTCATTCATCTATTACACTTTTCAGTGCTATTTTTTTATTCCAAGCAAAGTTAGTTGTCTGTCTGGTTATCTACACACAAGCTATTTTCGGGATCAATGCGCATTGATCAATCAAAGTCAATTCTATCACTGTGTTTAGTTTTTAATTTGATGGTTGGACAGCGCCACATGTCAAAATTTCATTCATCCTCAAACAACTATGAAGTTTGAAACACGGAAGTACGTGTCATTGATGCTCACTTTTTATACTGTTCTTTTACACTGTTTTAGTATGCACAGTCCTAAAGGTATACTGGATCAATTTAATTACAAACTTCACAATTACTTGAAGAATTTGATATGAAAAAACAATGAAGTTAAAGAATTTCTAAGTTATCATGTGTACTTTTAAAATGGCCACTACTTTTCCATTAATGGCCATAATAAATTTTTCATTTTCCCATTTCCATTAATAGATTTTTAAGAAAGAGTTTTTTCCATTAAATTAAAATTAATTTTTGAGCAGCCCTGCATTGAAATATGCAATGTATGAGTTTGAAATATATTTCTGCAAACTATAATTTTTTAGGAGAACAGCTTAGCAAAATGCATAAAGTAGTTTGAAAACTAAGTTAATAACTTAAGAACGATTTGTGTAAATTTTCTTAACATTATATTTATAATTTATGCCTTTAAAAATGTCTCATTTAATATGCACAAGGTCGAATTGAAAAAAGCTTGCCCGTAAATAGTCGTAACCGATTATACCTATACTCAAAGTCCTAATCCTAACCATACACCAATAATGAGCATACTGTAAAAGCAGGTATCGAATGGGTTCAGACTTGAACATTAATAAGAAAGGCGGGTAGAGATAGCAAAATGAGCTTACCCGCAACAGCACTAGTTGAAATTTGTGAAATACATCAGTTGTTGAAATTGGAACTACGAGTATTTGGTGGGCACAGACCCACAATTAATCTCTTACGGGTTTGTAGAGGCATCAGAAATTACTTACGTTGCAGTAAGACTATTTTCTTGTTTATCATAAAATTGGCCAAAACCGTGTTTTTAAAAACGATTTGCATTTTGATGTATTGCGTTTTGTACTTGTTTATGCATATGTAGGTTTTCACTTATACACAGTTCTTAAGTAGTTATATATTCCCGGTAGCAGAGATTATCTTTTGAATTTCATAGCTAAATTAGCATCACATGATTTACTAAGAATGAAAAATTTATGGCATTAAATCCTGCTATGCGCTACGCACGATTAAATTTAGTCCCATTTGAAACAGTAAATTGGTCGAATTAAATCTCAACAGCTCTACACTAATGGTATTGATATTTAAAATCAAAAACCTCATTAAACATGCAAATGCATCATTGAATGTCTTTCTCTTGACGTATGTCTAATTTAACCCAAGTGCTTCTAAATCAACTCAAATCAAACGAACTCAAAATATACAGTAAATGACACAGAAATAAATGTCAGACATTATTTTAAAATTAAATTTATATTTTCCTATAGTATTTTGTAAAGAAACTACAGAACAAAGAAATAAAGTCCATATTTAAAGTTATATTTAAGTCCTAAAATTTGTAAGCTTTAAGGATTATGAAAGGATCATCGTATCTCTTTGAAAAATTATATCCTTGTGATTTGCCTTAGAAAGCTATTTTAATAAATTTTTGTTCACTTTACAAAGTAACGGATTAATACTAACGCATTTAATAAAATATTTATTTAAAAATTTCTTTCATGTCCGATCATTAATTAGTTTAGTAGGAGATTCAAAAGTTAGTTTGGTACACAATTATGAATGTTAAAGCATACGACCTGTTTTAAGACATGACTTATTAAAAATAATTGGTTTTTGGGTGGAAATGACCAATGTCTGTAACTACAGAGAGTTAGTTTGAGATTTCCTTGCCCTTATTGCATTGAAAATATAAGTGTAGAACTATGAAGGTAATTGCCTGAGGTAAATTATTATCAAAAGCTCCATAGCTGTCAAGGTAGAATTAGTGTTTGCATGAAGCGAACCAATCGATCACTTAGAAGATGTTTCTTAAATATTTATTTCGACGGCAGTGTTTTTGCGAGTGGTTGATAATGAACTGGTGGATGTGTTTGATAACAGACGAATACAGAGGAAATCAATATACCTTATCAATTGCCAAGCTCATCGATCCACTGAAGTCATTGCGAAATTGATTACATCTCTTATTCCACCAAAGATAAAATAATACATTTCATGTTACGTTGTTATTGTCAGAGTAACGACAAATTTCTTTCTGACATGTTTATTTCACCTCACTTAGCAGAATTTCTGATCCATTTAAACTAAATTCTGACGTTTATTAATTTCACTAAGCGTAAAATTTCGGTATACGCTATAAATGTTTTGCCTAAAGTCTAATTTTTGACATAAATTCTAATATATTTATTAGCTTTATTTTTATAATTTTGCTTCTTCCCCATATTTTCAACATATCATATATACATAAAATAATTTTATGCTTTATTTTCCATAAAATATATTCTTATAGAAAAATAGATGCAGCTAAAATAGCTATTTTTTTGATTACCCCTGGTGAGTTTTTTTTGAGATTGTGAAAGACAAGGTATTAACTGCTCCGCATTAGAAGAAAATGATCATTTTGGAAATGTCATAGTTCATGTATTTATGATACTTAGAATATAAACTACTGAAAAAACTGATGGTGACAAAAAAGGACTTATTATGACATGTATGTAAGTTTTGCAAATACTCAAATTTATTAGCTGTCCAGTATTTCTTTTTCCTGAGAGAACCTTTTCCTTCATGGAATGATTTCTTCCATTTTTTTTCAATATATTCGATTTAAAACTTTGTTTTATATCTGAATTCAATACATCGGCGGAAGGGGTTGGATAGACTTGCAGGTTGGATAGCGTTGGGTTTGACCATGTCTGGTCAAAGTGCTCCGTCAACCTGCAATTTAGGAAAGTATTTCTCTATTTGGAAATTTTTTTGCCACACAAAAACTGTAAAATCCAATTATGAGCAGCAAAACCAAACCCTTCAACTACTTTATACCCAAATATATATAGTGAGATTTTGTAGTAATTGGGTGTGCGGAACTTCTACGTTTGCTTACTGGTTAGGCTGTCACATATTAGGAGACATTGTGTCGGGTCGACCTATAGGTTGGGCTGAGTCAACAAAAAAGTCGTTCAAGTCAGCTCGAAGGAAGAGTTTTTACTGACCGGTGATGCATTATACGCTGTTATGTTTTATAGAATATTCGTTGCAATTTCCAGGGTTGAATATGAAAATGAAATTGTCTTCCATTTGCATTCCTTTTCCACAACTATTTTGAACAAAAATTTCTTAATTTTCCATAACTTTCCAGATCTTTCCATGACCCTTAGAACTAGTGGTTATGGTTCTGCCCTAGTCGTGTACCAGTTCAGCCTCATAAACTTTTGGGACAGAGTGGTCCTCCATAACCCTACTAGTGGTTGACTAAGCAAAATTACAATTCAGTGACAATAGATGCTATTATTTATTGGAGCTGCTAAGGTACACATAATAGAATTTTGAATACTCTTGAACCTGATCTCAGCCAAGAATATAACAAATTAATTATTTCAGTTAATTTCATTTCCAGATTTGTTCACAATAAAAGTACTCTTTTAGAGAACAAAATTCAATAATTTACAGTCATTTATGCATTGCCACGATAATGGCAAAATTCATGCAGCAAACTGTTATGAATGACTATCTTTTTGTAGATAATTTCATTTTTGGCCGTTGCTACACACTAAAAAATGTACCGATATATTGGTCATAAAATGTTAACAGAAACTAGATGTCACAAATGGAACTGGACGCAGTCTTGGAATTGCTCGAATCATGCACTGTGCTAATGTTCTGCCGCCACGACTGGTCCCTTAGCAGTCTATATCCGCGTCCAANATGTCAATCTTTGATGTGATGCATTCAACGTCAAGTGCAATTTGGTTAAAGGGTTTCAACAG
>CABFPE010000103.1:1289697-1304757 GCA_900660155.1 Hofstenia miamia
AGCTTGTATTCAACAAATCATTCCTGGCTTTTAACTTTTGAATTTGTTTATATAAATATATATATATATATATATATATATATATAAACAAATTCAAAAGTTAAAAGCCAGGAATGATTTGTTGAATACAAGCTAGAAAGCAAACTTACCATGAGTGGAAATTATTTAAAAGATACTGTTTTCCAAAAACAAAGTGATTTGTTTGAGTTAACTCACAGTAAAATCGTGTTCTTTAAAATACCAATATATTGAGATCCATCAATAGTTCCTTCCACACGGTAAGAAGTTCACATATCATGGGAATAAAGCCGGAAAATCCCTAAATTATTTCTGTCGTTCCGACGATTTGGTGCATAAGAACTTTGGTTCTTGTATCTTTCTTAATCATCTAATGAAAAAAGATTCAATTCACTTTTGATTTGTTACTGTAAGCCATTGATTTTCATCTCATTTAACCCAAGCAAATCTTGCACGAAAAATACGGAATCGTGAGTTATTTTCCAAAAATGGCTAGAGCATTATTTACAAACCAACAAGTGCCCTTAGTATCACTATTGAAAATGTTAGTAAGACTACTGAAGTTAAGGAGAGATTCGGTCTTAATCTTGGCTGTTTTACAGCATTTAAAACTGACATGGTGTTCAGCTTGTATCTCACCACAAGCATACAGGCTTTGATCCTACTCATGACGAGCACAACGGCCAGTCTCAATCGCTAAACTATGGGATGAGAGGCTACGTTTTTACAATTTGATACAATACAGTAATTAAATAAATAGAATGAACATTCAGTTCGGGTTTAAATTCTAGGTAGGTAACATTTTTTTGTTCTATCGTTTTTTAATAATATACAACTCCTCATCAATAAAGTTCCCATCAGATTCAGTTATATCGTACTAGTAGCGCGCACATGGTGCATTAGCTTTAACACTGAGATCAAATGCTAACAGGAAAGGATAATTGGGTATGCCATTTTCTAGATGCAATTATTTATTTTGGAAAATTTGGACTGAGCATCTTTAGTGTATCCATTAAAAACTGCAAACCTCATTCAGCAAGACAAAGGTCGTAATTTATTCAAATCATTAAAAAAAGACTAATGTGTTTCACGAAAGTTGTCATGCGCTCTGATGGTATGTAAAGTCAAGCCCTTACAGTTTTCGTTGCAAAATTATTTAAAGTTCCGTTTAAAAAGGCCAGGGTGTATGCTATATATTGCTTCAACTCTCATAGTTGCAATTTTACTTATTCATACATATGGTAAATGTATTCCATCACCTGGGGAAATATAAATTAATTTGTTATGTATATTTAGGGGGCAGTCCTACAAGAGATTCTTATAACGATATAATTAAAACTCTAGAAGAAAATACGAATTCCATATTTTGAAGTGATTGTACTTATACATTAAGCTTAACCCTACTTGCCACAGAATAGTTTTGTCTGTTGAACTCGGGGGGGGGGGNAATTTTTTCTAAAGATAAATCCGTGAAACTTTGTACAATGTTAAACCAATCTTTCCTCTACAAGTTGAGACCATTAAATCGGATGTGATGCTATCTTTATTCGGGTAACGCCATCATTTCTAATGATAGACAAAGAAAATTTGGGAATTTTTTGAAGTTTTCAACTCTTTCAGTATAATAAATTTTGTTATGCTTGTTAGTTTATAATACTTGGTTTTTGTATTCATGGGAAGCCCTTTGCTTAAAAACAGACATCAATGCTAAGATGAAAAAATAGTTTTACGTAAAAACGCAAATTGATATAATGTGTGAAAAAATATTGTTTTGCAAAAACTCAACTCATTAAACTATATTTGATATTTATTGCTCTTAACATAATAATTAAATAAGTTTCCTCCATGCATTAGTTATGCTTCACCAGTGTTGTCCATGGGAATGGGATGGGGCAGAAAAATCTATCCCATGAACAAGCCTGTGCTTCACGTATCACTTTGAGCATGGAATTTTGAAAAAAGTTCAAACAAAGGTATGCTCAAAATTTTCAAAATATAGTTTACAAATGTCCTATAGTGAGAAAAAAAGTGGGTGAATTTGCTAGATTTAATAATGCTCCCTAGATTTGCTACGCATTCGTTTAATAGCAGATAAACAAAGAGCAATGGCCAGTCGATGCTGGTCCCGTCAATACTATTAATTTTGTTAAAGACATAATAGAAAGGGGAATTATAAAGTTAATAAAGTATTTATGTACTATTCAATAAACTGATTTTTTGTAAAAGATGATCATTAAAGCAATTTTTTGAATGAAATTCAATAAATTGGGTCAATAGAAAAATACAAGGCTGTTTCACTTATTGTGCGAAGAGAACAAATGTTTCACAAAGAGCATTTCTATAGTCTTGAGTAATACATATTTTTCGATTAACAAGAATATAAACAAAAGTGAACTAACATATTGATTAATTACTATTTAACTGTCATCAGTGTTAAAAGATCTTTCAAAGTATCTTCATCTTGAAATAGTAAGTGAGGCATCCAACTGAAGGAAAGGAATCACTTCTCCATTCCAATGAGATGGTTCCATATCGTCTTTTGGCAAATGGTAATGTGAGATGACATCTCTCGTATAGTTGCATGCTTATGATCGATCGAATAGGACACAACTTCTTTGTCAATAGCATTGTTGGATGGGCGGCAAGATTTTTCTTTGTCTGCAATTTCAAATTCACCGTTTGCAAATTTGTTCACCCAGTTTTGACAGGTACGCATACAAACAACATTAGTTTCGAGTGTTTTAGTAACTACATTCCATATTTGATTAGCATTCAGACCAGGCATCCCCCAATAATAAATAATTGTATGAGTCTGACTTGTATCAAGCTTCATTACAGTATGTAAAAACTCAGAGGTATTGATTGATTTTACATAATGAATATCAATTAAGTAGAAGTATAATTTTATGGACAAAAAACCGCGTACTAATTCATTATATAAAGGCAGAGTTTTGACTAAAAAACCATTAGCAAATGCATACTATTCAAGTCCATATTTATAGTAAATCAAAGTATTGAATATCACATAGTGACAAATGCTTGATGCCGAAGAAACAAAGAATTATTGGTATTTTACAATAATTCATTACTCGTCGCGTTATTATAAGGGCGATTTTTTATTCACTTTTAACTTTGGTGAATGGTAACATTGACTTTAAAAATCACTATTTGTCCAAAACAACTATATTTCTACATTAAAATTATTAATTCACGTTGGAAAGGATGTAAGGCTCTATGCTCTATGCAAATATTTAGTGAAGAACCCCCTGCGAAATATTATTGGCTATTTCTATATTCACAAATCCGCACTGTTTGCTTTGCAGGATATCAATATATTCAGAGTAATTGGAAGTAAGTTCTTCTGGCAGGCCGTAAAGTATGCATCTGAAAATCTATAGTATGACAAAATTAATGAAAGAATGATATTTATGCTTTTTTCATAGAAATTATTTTTTTGGAAATATTGGCAAGTATTGTTTTAACAATCATTCATGGCTGACCAAAGTTTTTCTAAAGTTTGGCTTGTTGTTTCAGTGATTTATAAGAACAGATGATGAACTTGGTCAATATAATACATTTATCTTCTTGCGTGATTTTGGAAATCAAGGGTATACATTGTTGCTTGTAAACTCATAGATATCGAATGATGGATATTATTAATTGAGATGGTTTGTTTTGTCAGCAATTTTACAAAAAAACCCACAATTAGTTTTGGATATCAATGATTCATATTTAATAGAACAAAATTTGGCCTACTGAAGTGGCTATGTAAAAAATTAAAATGTACACTTTGTATAACCATAGATATATTGATTTCACATTGCAAAATAAACATAGGAGTACAAGAAATAATGTTGTATTAATATAAAATTTATGTTATACTTAAAAATCTATCTATCTATATATATATATATATATGTATATATATATATATATATTTATATATATACATACATACCTATATATACATATTATATATATATATATATATATATATAGTGTATATGTTTAGGTAAGGCCAATTACCAAGGTATACACTTATATTAATAAACACTAAATGTTGCTTCGACTGATCAAGAAGTCTTGAACATTCGTTATGGTGCTTGAATTTGACCCACATAGACTAGAGGCACATTTCTGAATGTAGGAAAATTTAAAGGATTTACATAAATTGCATAGATTTGTTCTTCTTTATAACTTGTGCAAACATTCTCATGGATGGTAAATAGAGACTTCCTGTTATGCATTCAGCTTTTCTTTGCACTTCTCCCTCTCAATTAGTTATGACATTATCGAGCATCTCAACCTAACTGCAAAGCAGTAACGACCCCTTCAGTTGCATTATAGCTTCAAGAAGAAACTCAAGGATACATAAATGAAACACAATTCCTACATTAACTTGTCATCCAGCAAGTGAATTCGTTTCAAAATCTTTCAAAATAATTGTAAGTCTTAAGTTTCAAGGTGTTGCCAGAAAACATAAAATTCAGTGAAATATTTGCTATCTGTGAAATTCACGTGTGAAATACAATGGAAAATGCAAGTAATCATAGGAATATACATTAAGGAAAACTGTGTCCAAAAATGCGTAAGAATCTGTTTTATGCCTTAAGTATATAAATCCTAACCCTGATTATTGTTATGACGTTTGAAGCACGCTTTCTCAATGATTGACATAACATTTTTATTAATATTTCAAAACGGTACTTTATTATGATTGCTTCGTTGAAAAATTAAATTCTCAGGGATTTTAAAAAAAATTAATTTTTATATTGAAGTAAGCTTCACTGATGTTTATGCCAGTTTAAGTATGTTTCTTTTTAATAACACAGTTGAAGGTTTTCTTGGAAAAACCAACGGGCCTATTTTCATGTGTACGTGCTACGGAATGGGCAAGGGCACGGGCCATACTCTTGTGTATATATANTATATATATATATATATATATATATATATAGGGTAATTCAAAAAGAATGATCCAATTTCATTATATATTAATTCATATACCAAGCATTCCCAATAAATGAATCATTAATCTTCATTTCAACAGAAGCTGCAAGAAAATAGTCCTGACTTCATTTTTCAACAAGATGGAGCTCCTGACTATTGACACCTGAAAGTTAGAATTTTTTTTAATAAAAAAGTGCCTCAGCGATTGATTGGTTGAATATGTGACAACGATCTTGCTCTTTGTGCTTGGTCGCTGAGATCACAAAACCTCACTCTGTGTGACTTTTTCTTACGGTGTTACTTGAAATATTGCATTTATGATCCACCATTCCCTATGAACATCCATGATCCTAAACAAGAAATAGTAGCAGCAATTGATTTAGGGGACCATGATATGCTAGTAAACATCTGGGAAGAAATCTCTTATCGTATTGATGTTGCTTGTGCTGCAGGTGATTGTCAAATGGAACACTCTTAAAACAGTTAATAATGCTTAATTATGAGTGGAATAAATTGTTATTTAACTATGTTTTCTATTTTTTTCTTTGTTAATTTATTATTGAATGAAATCAGGTCATTCTTATATATATATATATGTATATATATATATATATATAAATAATATATTAAATTTTGATGGACTACGAACATTCTCAATAATACTTACTTCATAATGTTGATATAAGTATAATATAGCCTCTTAAGAGACGATCATCATAATGATATTGAACATCAATTGGATGTTAACACATAGGAATAGAACAATATGTGTTTCACATATAAGAATTTAAATTTAGATGCTTTATAAATGTATGTAACCAGGCACGCGCTGATTTTTAGGTATCCGGTTAAAATCCGTTTAAGTTAAGAAGCAATCCGATCCGGTTAATCCGGTTAAAATATTTTGAGACGCCGGACACTAATATATATATATATATATATATATATGTAAAAGCATTATGTACTATTTTATTTTTTCTAAAAATAACCTGTACTTCTAATGAAAATGTAAATATTTAATGACATTTAAGAAAGTGTAAAAGTATTAACACATTTTCAAATTTATAAATGGTTCAACACTATTATGATTATATCATGCACATCATTATTGTCTTACAGTTAGAATTTATTCTTATTATATTTAAAATTGTAATGCAATTAGAAAAATTTGTTGAAAGTCTATTGAATTCTGCAATACATTATAATATAAAGTAGTAATAATGACTGACTTGTGACTTGGAGGAAGTTTTATTCTCAAGAATCGTGTGGAAATATAATGTATTTGTAATACCGTAATGTTATTTGAATATGCTTTGAGTTGGTTTTTCATAAGAAAACTGAAGACTTTCATTAACAAAATTTATAAGGTAAGAAATGGCAAAATAGTTCTTTTATCAATACATTTAGAATAAGTCAATAGTTTTTCTTTAAAACAATATTTTATTGAAATATTATCGAAGTTACTATGAATGAAATATGTAGATTTTTTACCGAAATCTTTCAGAATTAATCAAAATTTCATCTATTATAAAAATTTAGTTTTTTTTGAATTTCTTAAATTATTCAGGTCTTCTTACAAACATGGTCCAAAAGTGTTTCCCTAAATTCAGAATTAATAATTTTTTGGAATAAATTAAAAAACATTATTGTGTGACCTCAAGAAGACAAGAAATGTGACAGAATCACCAATAATTTCAATATTGTTAAATTAAAGAAGTAATTGAACTTTATAGATTCATTATTATGAGAAGTTGAAATTAATAGAAATCCACTTTTCCAATAATAAAATCTCACTTTGTTAATTTTTCAAAACAATAAATTTCACAAATGCACTTTCTCAACAAAGAATTTAATTGATTAAATGATATTGAATATAATATTATAGTAACATATTATTTATCAATTTAACATTCACAAATTCTCCCGCCCATTTCCCGATATAGCAAATTCATTTATTGAATTTCATTGAGGAAATTTTGATTAAATCAAAATACAACAATTGCATGAGTATTTTTCCTTTGATTTCAAATAGCACAAGAATATTAAGCAAATCTGTACACACTGGAAAAAGGGCTTGTCATACCATAAGTTTAGTCATAAACATTAGCACGCAGTGCCTCCAATTCGTCATAATTGACTTTTCAGATTAAATTATTTAATATTTATCATTTTCTTAAAATGAATTTTTCTTCAAATTTAGAATGTACTTTGTTAATCGACAGTCCCATCGCATGGTTGATCACCGCGATAAACCTGTCTGTTTTACTAACCGCTATCGCACAACACGCGGCATACCGCGCACATCTCTACCTGAGACTTTAACATCAGTAATTCAATGTAATGTATTACATTTTTTCAGATTTCAGCAACAAAATTTTCAAAGATTCGATAAGCAACAACTTAATATTATCTAATTATAGTAACTAAGTATCGCTTCTTTTCAAAATGTGATAAAAATGCAGCAGAAAGTACAGAAAACAGATTTTTTATGCGGGATTGGCCTCCGAAACATCAATTTTACTCTGAATATTTTTGAAAAATAATGATAGGTACATCGCCTACATGATTAAGTAGTTCTTTCAAATACGCATGAACTGAATTTTATATAAAAAAATTTTCAGAATTATTCAGAAGCTCCCTCCAATAATCGAAATGGAAGAGAAGATGCTGTTTATGTCGCTTAACGCAAATCAGCAGAATTCGCAGACTATCTAAATCTGTCAATGTCCAATTCCATTAGCGCAAATGGTTTCACATAATGAATATTCAATAGACCTATTTGTATTTTGTTAAGAAATTAGAATGCCTCTGATTTAATTTGGGAGATGTCATTAATTTTCTTATCTGTTTCTTAATAAATAACACCAATGCAAATAACAATTCGTTATCAAAACTACATGTTACATTACATTTGATAGATTATAAATCTATGCTGTTCATAAATCTACTTTGATTATGTAAAATTAGGTATTTAGGCAAACTAGGCTGAATGAGAATAATAGCAACATGCATTTTTATTTGCTGAGCCCACTGGGATGAAAAATTTTAATTATTAAACACTTTAAGTACATGAGTAAACTTACAAATGTAAGGGAATTTTCATGAAAAGAAAAAGTTTTTTGTAAGCCTAGGAATTACTCGGGTTGAATTATTGAAGATAATTTGGATTGTTGTAAGAATATAATCTATATTTTGCAGACATTAAAGATGACAGGAAAAAGCGTCTATCTCTGGTTATCCAGAACACTGTGTTCTCAAAACATTGCTGGCCACTTTTGATGATGGTAAGCTTTTGTTATTAGAGCTCCCAATATCGAAGGAAGATATAATTTAGTATACCATCCTAATGAATATTAGTTCCCCAAGAAAGAAATTAGTCCTAGAAAAAATGATACAAAAGTTGAAATACCTAATGCACATATTTTACGCAAGGCTTTAAAGTCGACATTATTGGGTTGCACAATAAAACACGTGCGCTTGTGGTTCCTTGCTATAAACCAATAATAATAGTGAAAGTCAACCCGATTGTATTTCAAAAACGAAGACATCATTCTTCGCGTACCCAAGCCGACCCGGACTGGACATGGTTCCACCTTGTGGAGAGTAGTGATCATATGAAATTGAAAATTTTTGTCAATAGAAACACGAATTCATATAACAAAACACAATTTGTAGAAATTTATTGTAAGAGCCATATTCTATCACATTTTATCCTTAGTTTCATAAATTATATAACGTCAATACTGCACATATACTAATTACGAAATATTATATCAATAACAATCAGCAAATAAATATTATAGAGCTCGATAATCGAAAAAATACGATTCGCATTTTCTCCAATACTTGCAACAAGGCTTAACAGCCAACTTATTATTGCACGTTAAAATTTGTGAACCTGGGACCGATACAGAAATACATTCTGAAATACCCCAAGGTAAAATATAATGCATAGTTAGGTACTAAAGAATTTCTGTCTGTAAACTTGTATTGCAACATTTTAATGAATTTTTCAGAATAGCGACAAAGTCCGGGAACCCTCGCCATCCCCTCTCTATACGCCACTGGTGTGAACAACTTCACAGCACTTATGTTCAAATGAAACGCGGTAGATAATATTCTATGCTATTCAATTTCTGCACGACACACATATAGCGGAACACTGATACCCTAAGGGTACCAATGCTATATTTTTTTTAAGAAACATTATTAGTTCAATTTTAATCTTGTTCAATACAAAATCCCTTCTGTCCACGACTGACTTTGAGCATGGCATGCCTCAATGAATGTGAGAGAAAAATGCACATATCAAGAAATAGTTAAAGCTCTTTGTTGCTTCCATTATAATTACACGAAAGTTAGGTATAGAGTTAATTTAAATCTTTCTTCAAGATTCAGAATTTTCTAAAAAATAATTAATCTTTTCAACTATTAAACGGAAACCTGACGATTCCATATCTTAAGTTCAAGCAGATTGCAAAATTAGCCTATTCAAGTAAAACTATCAAAAAAGCAAATAACAGAAAATTACCAAAGCAAAATATGCAGTTTTTAAATTTTCATTACATGAGGCATGAAAAATGCATTTAAAATGTGCAAGATGGTCAAACTTCACTACTCATCCTTTCTAGTCTTAATGGACATTTTAAACATTGCATTTAAGCATGGATAAAACTTTTTGAAAATGTTGGAAAACAGTTTTTCTTTGTAAAAGGACGCCAGGCTACTTGACTGAAAACAAAGATTTTTGATATTCTTATTATATGCATTTAAAAGAACCAATAAAATATTAAGAAATCTCTGGGTACTAAGGTTCAGACTAAGTAACTGGATTTAGCTTGGTATCGATCATTACAATGCAAAATAAGGATTCTTTACGAGCTTCACCTAAAGGCATTATCTTATATTTATAAGTTTGATTTATTTGAGAAAACGGTGAGGCTTTTTGTTATATAGTTTGATATTCAAGAAAATCACTGTATTAATTATAGCTACAATGAAATGGCTGAAATTGCAAAGTATCTTCCTCTCTTCACTATGTAATATTAATGCGCGACATTTTTGTTATAATAAAATCAAGAAATGTTAGAAAAAAATTTAAGAAATTTGTATATTTTTTCTATCGCCTATTATCACAATTCTTTCGGTTCCCTAATAATAAAAAAATATTATCTTATCTTGAAGGTTGTGAAAATTCTTAATAATTTTTCTAAATTCTAAATATGATTATGCAATGTCAACTTACTTCAAAATAACTTGAAATATTAGAGTTTTTTTACACTGTTTCAAATTATTACAGATACTAAGAAACGTCAAATTTGATATCCAATATTCCAAATTGTTGCAAAAACACACAACGCAACCACTTTCGCTTACAATAGATATTCTGAACATCACTTAAATGATTAAATCATAAAGAAATTTCTTATTCTTTCGACATTGCTCTTCACCCCAAGAAATTTCTTATTCTTTCGACATTGCTCTTCACCCCTGTTGGTTGCTTTCACGTTGTCTAGTCTTTACAAAAAACTTTCTAGTTTTTACGGATATCTAATTGGTATTACTAAATAAACCATTGTTTAAAAACAAATCTGCAATGATTCCAAAATTTCAATTTTTAAAACGTTATAACTATGTTCATTATAAATAACAATTTGATCTGAATTCCATTGGGAGACAATGCAGTACTTACAGCACTATATCTGGAACCCATGCCCGAAGTTAATTTTTCTAAAAAAAACAAAAGTTGTCAGGTAAGAACAAAAATTATGGTTCATATTTATTTAGCAGAAAACATCTACCTTTTTAATATAATAATCTTTTTTGGTTTGTATCATTATTAATTCCACAAAAACATTAGCAGATACATATACTTCCAATTATGTTGATAATCTCATTAAATTTATTATTAGTAGAAATTTTGTTTCTATTCAATAATTTTCACATTTAAAACATCAGATGTAAATATATTCTCAAGGAGTGCTCGCTGTTCTAGTTCTAAACCATATTGAAAATTAGCATGCAGCCATGAGTTATGACAAGATCTTCCATAAACATTTAAGAAGTCCTTGTTTGTGACCAACCTCAACGATACCAATTTATACTGGAGTGGTATGCAACAGATGGACACGACTGGACTACGCTACATGCCGAATAAAATAAATTGTAACAAAATTATAAATTATAATAAATTTTAGGCGTGTGCCTGCAATCATTTATAAAAACTATCGCGACTCAATAAATTCGTGCATCAAACTTTCTGGAACAGTAAATTTTTGTCAACCTGGACTTATTGCTGCAGCCAAAAGCTGTAAACTTAATCAAAAAGAAATTGGTGATAGCGAACTTTTAATTAGCTGCAAAATATTAATTTTGTTTTTATATTTGACATCTAGTTCCGTTTTTCTAGAAAAAGCTAATTAATAAGTGTTGAAAATAAATCAATAAATTTTGACGGACCGAAACAGACACCAAAAATTCAGCACGGCCGAAAATGGGCCTGAAATAATATGTGAATGACGGCAATGCTTAGATGGAATCCTTAAGTTGAAACTTTTGCAACACAAAGAAGTGTTTTTATTATTAAACCATATTATTTTTATGAGGAAATGAGCCTCACAGTAGTTTGGAAGCCTCGCCATTATAAAACTAAGAAATAAATGGAAAATTTAATGAGAACAAATTGTTTGCATCTTTGGTTTTTTAGGGCGTGGCGATTTGGATAAAAACGTTAGCAATTTTATATGGGTCTACTGATGTCAGAATGTTGACAACTTTCATGTACTATGGTGATGTGTATGTAAAAATATTGTTGCAGAGATTAATATAAAGATTATTAAAAATTTAATTCCATCATTAGTCAATTTTGAAACAAGGCCCACTTTAGACCATGCGGCGGTATACCTAGTAGACCATAGAGATCCGTATGCAAAACATAAACAAATTTAGCCTATGAGTAATATGGATACATTTTGCAAAGGATGTTTTAATGTTTTGAAGTTTATATACAACCCTAAATTCATTGTGCAAAGTCAATAAATGAAAATTCATTATTTTGTATCTTAAAGTAAATCAAAGTCTTGTATTCAATCGATTAATTTAAAACTAATAAAAAAATTATCAGATAATTGCATATCAAGTTTTAATGGAATATTATGAAGAAGGATGCCCACTGGGGAAATGATATTTATAACAAACTCCACCCAAAAAATTCCATAACAACTCTAAATCCATATGGTGATTTTAATTCAAGTGTTCTTTGTATTTATTTTACATAATAGCGATTTTCAAAACCCATTATTTTCATCTACGAGATATACATTAGAAACGCCATCATATGTATTACAGAAAGAATATTTCCAATAAATAATTGGACAAAAAATTATATTGAACAATTTTAAATGTCACTAGAATAAATGTAAGGTTAGATTTTGGGCTTTCTTTAAATAACTGAAATCTGAAAATACATTACGACTAGACCAACGTGAACGTGTATTTGTCTGTTTATATTAGTTGCTTAAAACTCATTATTCTCAAAATCGTTATTGCGTTGCAGTGCTTAAGTAAAAATATTTACATTGAAAGTGAATATCTTTTTTCAATTTTAAATTTCACACAAATCATTACAATTTTATAAAAACGTTGTCTATTTTTGTATTTAATTCAATGTATCGCCATCTACCGAAATAATACAATTAATAATTTTTCAACAAAAATAGCCATTAAATTTCAATCTAACAGAAACGTATTTCAAGCAAACTAAAAATAAAATTTGATAAGTGCAAAACGGAATATTTCATAAATATGAAAATGTTTAATTATGTCCTTCTGAGACCCTAAAAGAGACAAGTACCGTTCGAAGTTCAATTTTTTACATTAATATAATGAATATGAATCAATAATAAAAAAAATTCTAACAATTTAATTTTTTTTATTTTCGAATTTTTAATTGTATCATATATGATGCATTTCCGTTGAACATAATGCGAAAAATTTATAAAAGCAGGAAATGTATTAGAAAAATTTGATCGCCATTATGTTTCTTCAGCAGCGGCACATTTGTAATCAACAAATGACTTCTTTCTTTTGGTTGTGTTTATAATCCAAAATAATGTTTCCTGCTGAATTTTCTGTTCCGTTATTGATTTCTTTATGACAATATTGTCTTAAAAATAAAATGTTTATTTCCAAACTTCATATAGCCACAAATTTTGTAAAGCATCCAATATTTGCGAAATTTCCAAATTGTTGACATATTTGATGACCTTATTAAATGATAACAAAAAGTTTGGAATTTTTACTTCAAGAGATAAAATAAAGATGGGGACTCCATACTGGAAAATGTGCTAGCGCAATGCTAGCTACATTGCGTTTAAAAATTTTTTTGCTAATTTTTATAAATTTAATTTTTTTAAGGTTTAAGTAATAAGCATAATACTATTTATCTGTATTATCTTAGATTTTATTCTATAAATATAGGTGGCCATCTATTATTATCTTTTTGTTGAGAGAAAACACTAGCGCATCACTAGCTAAAACAACTAGTGTAGAAATCTTAATGAAGAAAGACTATGATAAATAAAATTTTTTTTGATATTATGCAGTCAAGTATTAAATGACATTTGACTTCTCAATCAATATTATAGTTGTAATTGTGAATATAAAATTTGCATAAGAATAATTTATGCAAAAGTGTAGTACTAGCTTAAAATTATTTCAAACCTACTAAAGCTCTCTTTGACTTTCTGCTTTATCGCAATACCTTGAAAAAATTACTTCACAATCGAGTCAAAATTGAAATATTTAATTTAAATTGTTTATTGGCAGAGTGATTACCACATTGTTATTTAACTATGTTTTCTATTGTTTTTCTTTATTAATTTATTATTGAATGAAATCAGGTCATTCTTATATATATATATATATATATATATATATATATAAATAATATATTAAATTTTGATGGACTACGAACATTCTCAATAATNATATATATATATATATATATATATATATATAACTAATATATTAAATTGTGATGGACTACGAACATTCTTAATAATACTTACTTCATTAAGTGGATATAAATATAATATAGCCTCTTAAGAGGCGATACGATATTGAACATCAATTGTTAACAGCGTACGAAATGAAAGGTACACGAATTGAACACAGAATTCTTGGTGTTGCCTGTGAGGGAAGTGCTGACCAACAACTGTATTGTGGTGATACTACCTACGTTGACTACACAACTCCTGTAATTTATGCAAAGTCACTTTCACATGATTCTATGCTATCTGGTCCTCTTGAAATATCTTATTGTTTTGATGTAATGTTAACTAAATCAATAGTACATAATAAATACAAAGCCATAATATTGTATAATATTATGGAGTTTCAATGCTACCAAGTTTGAGTTTGCAATGATTATTGAGTTTGACTATGCTTATTTATGAGCGTGTATTGCATGTGTTCATTTGTTGAGTGCAGGGTTTTACATGCTGTGCAAAGCAATTGTTTCTGCTGCTAATAAAAAATTTTAATACAATGAAGAGGGTTTGTGGAAGAATGCATTAGGTGATATTAATTTGATTAATTCCTAAAACCTGCATTAAAATATAAGTGCAAAAAACGCTAGCGTCACAAGCACAAACATCGCTAGCGCCCAAAAGCTAGTGTCGCTAGCACAAACAAACGTCCAAAAAGCGGTAGCATGTATTCTAGACAATCGTTAGCATATTTTTGAGTGGGTCTGGCCAAATCCTCATGTTAATAGCATAATCCTATCAAAATTAATAAAGGTTGTGCACAAAAGACATAAAAAACCGAGGCTTTTCGGGCAAAGAGGCCTTTATTAGCTGGAAATTTAATTTTAATTAAATGTTTGTATATGTGATTGCAAACCTCTAGTAGTTATATTAAAATAAATTAATAAATACATTTTGGGTCAGGAGGACCTTATAAAATACTCTGATAAGTTTAGAATTTTAGTAGTGCATCCGTTAGTGAATTATATTGTAAATAGCAATAACCTTAGTTTGTATATGTATATATTTATATATATATATATATATATATATATATGTGTATTTA
>CABFPE010000103.1:1309046-1326645 GCA_900660155.1 Hofstenia miamia
ATATATATATATAAAAGGTATCAACCAAACAGTACAATGAATGTACGGACGCCTTAAGAAAGGGTTGTTGGGAAACTTGTTTACCGTTTTACCAAGCCTAGTTAACCACATTAACTACATCATTTCTCCTTCTAGGTTGATTATGAAAACGCGTGGAAGAGTTCACAGGACATCCATAGAAGTCGGGTGACTTTCTATTCCTAGTTTATTTGTGAAGAGGCATTATTCCAGTTAGACATCATCCTACCACAAAAAGGAAATGTTCCCTATTGATCTAGGATCAGTTAACAGGGCAACAGTCTGTGTTCTAAGTTCCCCTGACCTACTGAACTACAGAGCACATAAGTGTGTTAACCAAACTTAGCAGCGGCTGTATAGTCGTAGGGAAAAATAATTCACTTTCATTAATTTATATAATGAACATTCATTATGCTGGTCCTGTTTGCTACGTTGAAATTTAATTGGAAAAATATGACATCTTTGGTAATCTTGTAAGAATATTATCTAAACCGATGGAGGTTTATCAGGCATTTCAAACCACTTATAGAGAGTTTCCATGGGTGATAGTGTCGTGGAACTTTTAGGTATGACATCAAACTTTTTAATTATTTTAATGGATTTTAACCAGGGTGTGTTAGGGATATAGGACGGCGATAAGTTAGAAAAGTTGGTTTGACGTTCTCAATAGGTACAGCATCAGCTGCTGTAAACGGGGTTGCACACAACTCTGTTAATGATTGCTTGATTTGCAATTGATCTATGAAAAATCAGTAATATAAATTTTTAACCATAATGCTTTACTTTCAAAATTGATTTTGCAATAAATCAACATGCACATTTTTGCAATGATTTCTTCTACATTTATATAATATTAAGAATCCTGTGAAAACTCTATGTCCATCAATACCAAGGATCAATACCAACAAAATTATGAGGTATATCACCATTCAAATTTGATTACTTTTGAGGGGGTTTACTACTTCTATGTTTATTTCTTTCAAAATTTAAATGTAGGTCCGTTATGCTCAGATTGTGGATCACGGTACAATGAAATTATGCTTTTTCAAGCGAAATTGAATTTTCAATTGGGATTTTGGTTTGGCCGTTATCCAAACGACATTATGTCAAATTTACCTGTGAAATTATTCACGCATTTTTTCTCAATAACAGGAATTTTTCAAAATGTAAGTTTAATGATTTGTTAGAAAAATGAAGTGTGGGTATATATGTATATATGTCGTTAATTACAATCTTTTGACAAGAATTGAAATTAGTGAATAATAAATAACTTTTCAATAATGCAATATGCGCCATGCGAACTATTCCGATGAAATATATGCCATTATGTATATCAAATAAAAGCCAAAGTTCTTAGAATCGTTCATTTTACTTATATTCGGATCTTTCGTTGACTTCTTACAAGTACAACAGATTTTTAAACTACTTATCATGGTAAAGTTTTGATGTAATGTAATCGGTTCAAAAATTACAAAATGAATTTAAATTCGTGCAGTTCAATATTTGTGTTAGCATATAATCTGCTCTGAGATAAATTTTACATTTTAAAACAACGACGAAGTTAGTGAATTTCAACTCAAATTTCGAAAACAATGGATGCATGGCCAAGAATTGTTTAGTGATTATTACACAGCTAACATATAATTATGAAATCTAACTAAGATTGATGTAATTTAGGTTGTAGTTGGGGAGAATGGAGTAAATGGGGTGCTTGCACTAACAACGAAATGAAACGTACGCGAATTGAACACAGAATTCTTGGTGTTGCCTGTGAGGGAAGTGCTGACCAACAACTGTATTGTGGTGATACTACCTACGTTAACTACACAACTCCTGTAATTTATGCAAAGTCACTTTCACATGATTCTATGCTATCTGGTCCTCTGGAAATATCTTATTGTTTTGATGTAAATACTGATTATTTCTATGATGCAATGCTGATTAAGATTATTCTGAGAAATGAATTAGGAACATTTACATGTGATGATAGCCTTACATCATATGATTGTATATCACTCGGATCAAACATTGTTGTGCCCTTTGAATTTATCGGGGAGTATGCATACATTACAAAGCAACATTTTGATAGCCTGCCTAAGCGAAGTGTTACAGAATGTGAGATTAATTGTCATTCAAATACTCACTACAATTCTCTCCAATTAAAATGCAAAGCATGCGACTTTGGCGAATGGAGTCATTGGACAGGATGCATGAATAAAATTAAAAGCAGAACTCGTACTGAAAATAGAATTCGTGGTGGGATCTGCTTGGGATCTTTTGAGCAAATATTAATTTGCGGTGCACAAATTTCACCTGACTACTCTATTCCACCAGTTTATGGAAATGGAGTGAAAGAAGTGTTTGATGATATTGTGCCTATTGAAATATTCTACTGCTTTGATACTAATGACGATTACTACAGCAGTGCTATTTTGGTGAGCATAATCTTGAGAGATCAGTCAGGAAGTTTCATATGCGATTCAAGTTGGGGACAATATGATTGTATATCATTTGGATCAAACATTGCGGTGCCATCAGAATATGTTGGTGAATATGCATACATTACAAAGCAGCATCTAGAAAGCTTACCTAAGCAGAGTGTAACCAATTGTTATATGTCTTGCTATTCAGAAATCTACTACAATGGAATTTTATTAGTATGCCAATCATGTAGTTGGGAGGAATGGAGTGAATGGTCAGCATGCATAAATAGGCAAATGCATCGAACACGTAATGATATCAAAATTAATGGGGGCATTTGCACTGGATTGAAAGAACTTGAAATGCTACTCTATCCCTTTGAATAATAGAATAAGTGCTGTTCAGGATTTCAATCTACGTGCCATATTTCGAATTGAATATTGTTTTTCCAGTGAAAAAGTATTAGTTAATATTATCCTAAGAACTTTGGACAGGGAGAGGAGTTGCAATTCTGACATGTTAATGGGTAGTAGATCTAATTGCTTTGAATTCAATGCATTAGTAATTCCTACTCAATTTACAGGAGAATATGCATATGTCACATGGGAAAATTTTCTTGATGCAAATGCAATACGTGTTAATAACTGTGTACTAAAATGCCAAAGCTATTC
Source organism: Hofstenia miamia (assembly GCA_900660155.1). Taxonomy (NCBI): domain Eukaryota; kingdom Metazoa; phylum Xenacoelomorpha; order Acoela; family Hofsteniidae; genus Hofstenia; species Hofstenia miamia. Next base: position 1,312,157 of record CABFPE010000103.1, read on the forward strand.
TTTTTATCAGGCAATTGGAATTGAATGCAGCCATAGGGAAGATTATACATTCTCGGTTAGTTCGTTGATTGAAGATAAAGAATTTCCTTTTGACTCGTAAAGATTTCTTTCGTAATGACTTTAGTTCAAAAAGTGTAAAAATTTATTATAAATTATAAATAGAAATTTTTTCAAAATTACGGTAATTGAGTGCATGCATTTTTTGTAATTTCTGCTATTACTATGCACAATTAATATATTCATAGTAACTGAATTTCATCATAATTCAAGCTCCTCACAATGTTAATTATATTTATGAAAAACTAATACTTAACATAACTTTCATAATATTTGAGTATGACAACCAAGACACTTTCTAACTAATGACCAATAGACGCATCATCACAATCCATCATCTTTACTGCACCTCTTCCTTGATGCCTTTATTCGAGGGAGGGAGTTGTATAGTGAGCCCAAACCTTATTGTCTGTCGCTTCCGTCACTTTAAAACGTTAATCCCATTGACTAAAAATTTATCTGTATCCGATTAGCTAATAGCCATTGGCTAGCGACGATTCGACCGTTATTAGAAAAAAAAATATGCCTCAAGATAGACAACCAAAATTGGAAATTTTGTTAATAATGTTCTATACAATGGATTTTGGAAGCTTATAGCTCATTCGAAAGAACAACACTAGAGGAAGATTTTATCTAAAGGTCCAAAAGCTAAAACCCAGATCAAATTAGGTAGATCCAAAAAACGTAAAAAATGACCGGGTATAGCTCGATTAATTGTCCAATCTTAAAAATTTTTAAATGAGTATTTGAACCATTAATCGAAATCTATTGCGCATATAAATTTAACATAGTAAGCATTAATCGGCCAGAGTGCTGGACGATCTAGTACCCAGCAGTGAATAACCAAACTTGATCGACCAGTACTCTGGTCGATTACTGCTTACTATGCTAAATTTTTATCTATGTCACGTAATTACAACTCAATATATTATATTAATTTAACCAATACGTATTTTGCAAATCAAATAAATAATTTTATTGGTTAATAATACAAACATTCACTATCTATTTTACTCTTATCTCGATTTTAGTCTCAAGTTACCGGCCTGTCTCAAGTTAGCCACATTTAGGGTACAATACATTAACAATAGAATGATTGAATGGGTCAATTAACCTAGATTATAGAAATTTTTATTTTTTTTAAGGTATTTGCGTAATTTTTCTAATATTTTTTTTTACTTTTACTATACTTACTAAACCTAAATTACCTAAATGTAATTCTCTGAAAATTATTGTTAAAATAGAATTTCCTTTGGAACCAATTCTAAATAAGCGTAACAAGGACTGAATAGGTGAATTGACCAATGACATTTTAGATGGGAAATAATGAATTTCCTTCATCAAAGTAATGATAAGTTATTATTATAATAATTGACTGAGACAGTTTTCATTATAAATTCCAGTTGATAGTTTCGTACAGATTTGAACAGAGAAACTCCCCGACATATACTTACTACAGTTCACAAAGCAATTACAGGTACTATTAATTTTACAAAGGCAACAACAGTTGAATTTCTGAAAAACAATAGTTTAGTATTTGATGTATTTCCTTGAACAATAGAATATATTTTGGCTTTTGTTTTTTTAGATATTTTGGTTTGCATAAATTTCAACAAGTAAAATCAATGTCTTTCTTCTATTACTACATGTACAATTAAGAAAAAAGTAAAGCACTTGGATCAATTGACAAGTTGACACTGAAATATCATGAGACAATATTAAACTACATCTATTTAAATTTTGAGAAATCAGTCAGGATCATTCACATGTGATGTAACTTCAAGCCGTTATGATTGTATATCATTTGGATCAACTATTGTGGTGCCATCAGAGTATGTTGGTGAATTTGCATACATTACAAAGGATCATCTAGAAGGCTTGCCTAAGCAGAGTGTAACTGATTGTGATATGAGTTGCCATTCAGAAATCTACTACAATGTGCTTCATTTAAAATGCGAACCATGTAGTTGGGAAGAATGGAGTGAATGGTCAGCATGCATAAATAGGCAAATGCATCGAACACGTAATGATATCAAAATTAATGGGGGCATTTGCACTGGATTGAAAGAACTTGAAATGCTTTGTGGCTTAACTTCCAACTTCTACTACTCTATACCTTTGAATAATAGAATAAGTGCTGTTCCGGCTTTAAATCTACGTGGAATATGGCATTAAATGCAGCCATAGGGCAGCTTTTACATTCTCTGTTAGATCATTGATTAAAGAAAATGAATTTTCTTCTGACTCAGTAAAAATTTCTATAATAATGACTTCAATTCATATAAAGTGTAAAAATTTATTATTAATTATAAAGAGATTTTTTTTTAAATTATGGTAATGGAGTGCAATGCAATTTTTGTAATTTTAATAATAATAATAACAATTATTATTATAAATGACTTTATTAGCTGCTGAAGTAAAACACTAGAAAATAAAAACAATTCAAGTTTTACAGCAGCAAAGACAGTTGCAGGAGATAAGTAGGAACAGATGGAAGACCTCATAGATTTCTTGAATCTCGGCAGCGGGGAAACAAATCAATGGCTGCTTGAGGGTTGAGAGTCAAGATATAATTAGCAGCAATACAAGCATTATTTAAAAACGAGTGAAGGGTGCAATGCTTCTTGGGATGATGAATGGAGAAAATGACAACATCATCAAAGCAAGTGGTGTGGGAATTAGAGAACTTTGTAAAATCAAGCGGATCAAGGTCGTATTTCTGAGTGAGCAAGCAATTGAATAGGGGGAGATCACACGCCCAGAAGTAGTGACAGTGGGAGAGTGGAGCATTTCCGAAAAGCATCTTTGTATATCACAGGAAAATCCATTTGAAAGCACACTTCTGGAACCATTCCATGGAGTGAAGCAAGGCATGGAATGCCACCAACAGTAAGAAGCATAGATAAGAATGGCATGAGGAAAGGGATTTGAACAAAGAGTTTCATAGCAGTCAGGAATTAAAGGGAACTTTGCGGAAGAGGGCAAGGAGTGAGGAATTAGGTTTGTAGAGGCGCAAGGACACATGTCCAGACCAATTGAAGTTTGCAGCATGATGAATTCCAAGATGAGCATGATGAGAAGAAAACCTCACGGAAAGAGGCTGATCAAAAAGGGGAGATACAGAAAAGAAAATGCCACATGTCTTTGTTGCACTAAAATCAAGATGGTTAATGGACAACCACATAGAAAAAACCTCCAAATCAGAGTTAATATTGGAGGCAAAATTAGGACTTGAAAAATTCAATGAAATCAGCATTACAGCCAAATAAACTTTATTTGTCAAGAAGAATAGAATGAGGGAACCAATCAAAAGCTTAAGAGATGTTAAGAAAGATAATGCAACCAGGATCATTATGATTAGAATGGAAATAGCAGTTTTCAATCAAAGTAAGCAAGTTAGTGATGGTAGAACAACCTGGAAGTTTATCATGCGGATAGGAGGAGATGAAGTGACGAATTTTAAGGAACATGTAACAAAAGACAAGGCGCTCAAAGATTATTGACAGCTGAGAAAGAATAGCTATCAGACAGTATGAAGTAACTTGAGAGGAGAAAAGCTGGTTGGATTTAAACAGCGGAGATATCCAAGATGTTTTCCAGCAAGGCGGAAAACGCTTAGAGGAGCAAATGTAGAAGAATGAATGCTCTAAATTGATGGAATGTGTTGAGGAAGTTTCGTGAATTACAAAGGATAGGACACCATCAGGTAGCAAGACCAAACAACTTGCAGGACTCAAACATGAGGGAAATATCATGGGCATTAAAGACAATGTCACTTAAGCAAATCAGGGGGAGGAGGCAGGAGGAACAGGGCAGAAAGAGACAGGTGCAGAGAAATTTGAGGCAAAATAGTCCTTGAAGAAATCAGCTTTCTCCAAATGGGATTGGGCAGAAAGAAGATTCCATTTTAAACTGGGGAGGTCAGGTATGGAATGATGGGAGCACAAGAAAGAATAAAAGTCTTGAAGAGATCCACATAAGAAGCTGGACAGCAGATGGATTTTGTTGAGTTCCATGAAGTTGATGAGAGAGAAGAGAGTTTCAAAGAATCGAAAGAACCAAAACAGTGTTTAAAGATTTAAGTCTATTGGATTTCAAGGTTGGGGAGACCTGAGGCAATGATAACACCACCATGACGACCATTAGAATGATTCATGCGGGAGAGAACTTTAAGTGTGAAGTTAGGAAAAGCAACACTGTCAGCAACAGAAGGATCAAGTCATGTTTCATGACTGAAAATGAAGTCCACAGGAGACTGCAAAAAGAAGTTGTAAAACTGAGATGACAGTTTAATGAGACTGGACTGTGAGCATTGGTGAGCTGAAAGGAGAAACCAGAGCTGTGATGAGGAGGCAGTTTCAAACTAGGAGGTGTAGGTAGTCAATCAAGATGTGAAGCATTACAACAGCAGGGACAAAGACAAGCATCAGAGAGGTGATAGTATTGGATCAAGCGGCCATCTGACCATACTTCAAGATTCATGAGTGCATGATGAGACTCTTGATTACAGGCAATATCAAAGGATGAGCATGGAAAATCTGTACGTGGTAGAATGGGAAGGACGTCATCAAATTAGATTGAGGAGGAATGGAGGTGATCACCAGCATCAGAAGCAGAAACAAAGTTGGCGAAAAGGCCAATATCTGTGCTTTATGAGGATGAGGAAGAGAACTAATTGGGACAGCATAAAGTTGACAGGAAGAACTAGTACGAGTGTGATCATGTTAATGGGTAGGGGTGGAACAGACGCTTCAGGGGCAGGCGGCAGCAGAGGAGTGGGAGCAATAACAGGAAAAGAACGTGGAGCAGGTGATTGAAACGATTAGGAATGGTATATGAGGCGGAAACACTGTGAGAGAGCATTTGAGATTGCATGGACAAGACATTGAGGTGAGCTTAGCAAGAGAGTCTCACAAGAATCACAAGAACACATTGGAAGACTGGTGCAAGCTGCACAGGGAGAAGCAAATTTATACATTCATATTAACTGAGTTTCATCAAAACTTAAGTTTCTCACAATGTTAATTATATTTGTGAAAAACAAATTAGTTAACATAAGTTTTTTAATATTCAAGTATGTCAACCAAGGCAGTGTCTAGCTGATAACCAATAGACACATCATCACCAATCTTCTTTGGTGCATTATCTATATCACGTAAGTACAACTCAATACATTATCTTAATTTAATAATACTATGTATTCGACACTTATATCGATTTTAGTATCAAGTTACTGATCTGTCTCAAGTTAGCTACATTCAGGGTACATTACATTAACCCTAGAATGACTGAAAAGGTTATAAACTTTAAAATTATTTTGGAGGTGCATGCTGAATATTTCTAATATTTTTCTTACTTTTACTATGCTTACTAAGTAAATGTAATTCTCTGAATATTTCATTAAAGTACACTTTCCTTTGCCACAAAATCTAAATAACCCTAGAAAGACTGAATAGGTCAATTGACCAATGACCATTTACTTGGAAAATAATGAATTTCTCTCATCAATGTAATGAAAATTTATTTATATAATTATTAAATGAGACAATTTTCATTAAAGATTCCAGTTGGTAGTTTCTTACAGAGCAACTACTGCAAATATACTTATTGCACTTCACAAAGCAATTACAGGTTTTATTGATTTTACAAAGAAACAACAGTTGAATTTATTAACAATAGTATTTAAGTATTTGATATATAATTTCCTTGAATATTAGAATATATTTTGGAATTTGTTTTTTTTAGTTACTTGAGTTTGCATAAATTTCAAGAAGTAAAAGCAATGTCTTTTTTCTATTACTATAATTTATAAAAGTAAACGCTTGGATCAATTGGCAAGTTGACACTGAAATATCATGAGACAATTTTAAACTAATTAAAAATCCAAATCTGAGTCGAATTCGGGAAAATGCTGACTTTACGAATAGAGTCTTTCTTCAACGGATGATCTTTCTATAGAGAGCCTTGGCGGAACAAATTTTATCCTATTGTTAGTGCTGATGTCAAAATAATGTTTTCGAATCTCACTTATTGTGTTTCGCCACAGTGTCAATATTATCAGTGCATCAATTAAACCAAATTAGGATGATTTAATGGAATAGTGTTTCGTATTTGATGAAAAATTACAAAAGTACTTCCTGAATAATATGTTTTTACTTAATTTTCAATGTCTGTACGCAATTTTATCCGGGCTTTGGTTATGAGTTGAAATTTTTTTATAGCATATTGAAATAATGTGAAATGCAAAGCTTACCCGTACCCATTCATACACTGTTTATGCGGAAAGGGTTTTACACGCGGGTGGCCCATTTCATGTGTACGAGTAAAATGCAGCAAGACAATTTTATGCAATTCACTATTTTTGTAGAATTGTAATAAGAAATTTGTCCTTAAATAATTAAACAGTGTCTGAAATGGTTTATTATTGCTGTGATGTTTTTTACTAAAAGATCTCAAGGCGTTTCCAAAATATGACAATCTATTATGTTGTTTGTAAAAGATCTTGTTAAACCCGTTCACATTTAAATGAGCTGGTAAGGGTTAGAAAAAAATCGAATAGAATTTCTAAATATGTTGCATATTTTCTTTAAAAGAAAGTAACGTTAATAATAAATCTGAAGTATAAAAAATGTTATTAAATGTGAAGGGATCAGGGACAGATCTAGAAATTTCTAGAGTATTGAAATTATTTATTGAATTTGTTTATTATATTGACGCTAAACATTTTTGCAAATTTGAATATTCTTTAAATCTTAGTTTTTTCTATTGTAGAATACATACTTCTTTTATTACTAAATATGAGTTTATGCAATATTTTAATCAGAGACTAACAAGCCCATTTTATGATTGAATTTTCAAATTTGAGTTACATCTGAGGCATAAATATTGTGAAACTCACTTAATATAAAATCATCTCAAAGTATTCTCAATTAGAATAGCCTGACCAATAAATAGTGTTAGGAACAATATTTAATAAATTGCCTGTAATTTTGCACAATTACTTTCTGATCAATAGTCATAGTAAATTTGATTAAACGAGACTATATATTTCTTGGCGCTTACTACTTTTGGAAAAAATTGTAGTTAATCTCAAAATGTTTTATGTGAAGTCTAAAAGCTAGTGAAATGAAGAAATTCTGTAGGTTTATGCTGAATATATACAAAATCATCACTTTCCATTTAAGGTTTGCCAATTTTGAGAATACATTTTCTCGCATATTCAGGAATTACAACTTAAAAGTATCAGTTCAGAGCATGGAACGGTTCGCAGGTTGAGGATTACTTCTCCATGAGGAGTTTTGCCATTGAAAGTAAAAATTTTATGTTTTAAGTATTTATTACTTTCTGTTATATATTTTTGTCATTATAGTGAACTTAGAGATCTAATAACATAGCATAAAAAGTTTTCCAAATAATGCACAAGCATTGTTTCATTCTTTGCTTGCAATTGCTTAAAAAGTAGTGTCTTTTAGTGATATTGGCACTGAGGACAATGTATTTTACAGAAAAACAGGTGAACATACTCCTAAACAGAAAAGTGTAAGTGATAAGCAAAATGATTTGCATAAACACACGGTTTGTGTTTTACAAATCTCGTTTATCAAATTTCTACATATAATCGAGGAATTTATGGAGAATAGTACGTAAGATTTCCGCCGTGTATTTTTGCTTCATGCTCTAATATCCAGCCGTTAGAGTATAAACATTTTCATATGAAAATAACTTCAACACAATTTTACAATATTTGTTACTGTTAATCGTTCCTTCGGTGATAATTTTCCGAAAATGAGAGTCGGCCTAAGATCAAAAATTTTGGTCAAAATTTTGCCTAAATTTTAATAGGACTTTCCTGCTTCCATTGTTTAGATTCAGATGAAAAATGTACTTATAGGAAAGAAAAACGTCTTGAAAACGGTAGTTTCGCCAGGTTTTTGCAATACTGTCGTTTTTCCTCGCGCAAATCGGTGTTCGTAAAAGATCTTGTTAATCCCCTTCACACTTAATTGTCAAAATACCGCCGTATTAGTTTCGGTATCCGTATAACGCCGCGCCCTAGTGCTAGCATTAGAACAGCACTCTTTATGAATAAACAGCTTTAGTTTTCTTACTGCTGCTACTGCTATGGGTGTCCAAATTTTGCCCGACTAAAAGTTTTGATAATGATCACAACTACTATATGTCACATTCATTTGATTTTTGCAAATGATTTTCATTCTATTCAGTCTCAAACCTACAGAAAGTTGATTTCAAACTTAAATAGCACTTTAATATTTAATGCTTACCTGATTACAGGTAGGGTCACACCATTATCATTTCTAATTACTTGCAAGGCTTCAGGAATATTTTGGCTCTTGTAGAAAGCTCAGTGGGATTATTAAACATTTACAAAGGTCATGGAATTGGGACAGATTTCTTTTATACCGCAAAACTACTTTTGTCCACACTTGACCAGCCTGGACCCAAGTAAAGTGTCTGTGCATCCACTGTGAATCGAACTCTCAACAATTAAGAAATTATTGGCAGAATAGTAGTAAGAAATCGAAGCAAGCTGGGAACAAGTCTTATCAGGCTTGTTTGTGTCAAAAGAACCATTGCAAGAAATTTTGACACTAATTTTGTATCACTCGAGACAAATATGCAACACCTTATTTATATTATTTATTTATATTAATGCATCCGTATTTGACCAGTCCTGCCTATATGCAAATTGTTTGGGGTCAGAAACAATATCCTTAGCACACAATCTAGTCTAAACACCTAGCCGCAACAGGTGTTATCGTCACATGTCTAAAATGTTTGTAGTTGTCTTTAGCGGGATTAGGCAATTTGGGTACAGGAACTACAACAGCCGATTTCCATTCAGTAGGATAATATAATTCTGGTATACATTTTTTATATATGTATGTATACGGTTTTCAGAGATCATTCATAAATCGCTTAAAAATCCATGATGGCAGCTCACACTTTTCTTGAGAGGTATTAAATTTAACCCATTTAAATACATTCCTTAACATAGATTCCGTTACTATTGGATCATACTGACCTACAGTATTTCACATATATTCTCATCATAACATTTGTGACAATTGTAGGAGGTAAAACCTACATTCAAATTGTGCTCCTCATTCCTAGTTAATATACTTTTCGTTGTTCTTGGCTTCAACCGCTTCTTCATTTCCATCTAAATCTGTTCCGTAGTGAAGCTCTGAACCTTTTTTTGACGTTGCGTCTTTAGATCGTCATATATTTTTCTTTGTAACTGTTAAGGTCATGCCTTCTGCGCAACATAATTAGTTGCTTTTTACAATTAAGCATTGTTGTCAGTGTTGCATCTTTAATAATGCCATTGTTCTTCATTCTCGGCATTCTAGAAATTTTACACATTCTTAGTAATTTTATCATTTCAGAATCAATTACCCGTATCTGTTCATCTAAGCTACAATGGCTCTGTAACAGTTTATCCCAATTGTTATCTTTCATCCTTCCTATGCTCCATTTTTTCCGTATTTATGTAGTTGATGTCAAAATCCTTACAAGGATGGCGGACCTTATTAAGACTTGAAAACGTTGAAACCAATGTGACCGACATAATATTGCTTCTTCCAATTGGTGGTTCCATATGAAGTTACATACATAAACTTATCTGAAACATACGCAATGTCATTTTGACTTTTATTGGGGTAAAAAGTAGGTTCATTAACCATGTTTTCCAACTGCAAAAATACTATTTCTTTAAAAAATTTCTGATTAGCTTCTCTGAAATAATGATATATGCATTATAATATTGCCTATATAATATGAACATTACATTTCTTAATTCCTTATCACAGATTTTCTTCCGTCTTCTTGGAGGCAAGTATATATTCATAATTATAATACAACTAATACGTTTAGGCAAGAACCTAGGCCGACAGCCTATTACTTACATTTCAATATCCGGAGTTGGTAGACATTTTATAACTTTAGGAGCGCGTATACTCCAATCCTTGTCTAAATATACTACCTCCTCCACCAGTTTCATTGAAATTATTTAGATCTTTGTCTAGTCTATCAACATAATAATTATCCATATATATATTGATCCCTGTGGTGATGTTGAATTAAGTTTGGTTTCCTGTAAACAAACAACAGCATATGGCTTCCTAATGAGAATACATTGAAATTCCAAAAATTTTGACAATATCCCATTGACATTATTAGTAATGATGTTTGCAAAAGATAATTTCGAAATGTTTTACTCATATTTTTTAAAGTTAATGTGTAGGAAACATCTGAAGCTGCTAGTCATTGTTCATGTATATTAACCCATTTTTCATTTTCCCGGACATGCAACTTACAATTAATATTTCTCAGATCCTTTCTTTCAAATTTCTTTTCTATTAACAGTTCTTTTCTTCTTTTAAAAGCCAAGTTTTCGCTTTCCATTTCTTTTTCATTAAGACCTCTTGTAAAATATACCCATTGATTTAGAGGATTTAAATGTTTAAGTTTACTGGCATTACCTAATATATGTACCGCTGTATTGGTTCTTTCAACCTTACTAATAATGTTCGTGTTTTGCTTTGACTAAATTTACCCAATCGGAAAACATCTGATAAATTTTCTTGAAAACTTGAGTCAATGCTCTTAAATAATTTTACCACATTCTCATATTCATCCTAATGTTCTTTCACTTTTTGTTGCTTTCTTTCTCTCAGGCAACTCCTTTACTCTTATTTCACAATTGCGAATCCACCTCATAAGTTTTACTCTTACTATTTACTGCTGAACTTCTTACAACTTCTGAGTATTTCTTAATTTCAATTACTGCCTTTGCAGTGTCTTTACTTACATGGGAGGAATCCACCTCAACCACAGGTAAAGTTGCTGGTAAACAATTCGATCTTCAAACACATTGATTTGCTCATCAACAGTGTAATATTTGTTTGGCCTTGCGGATGGCCCCGATTATACTTATTCCTACGGTAGGGGACTAACGCGTGCAAAAGATATCAAAGGTTGCAAACTATTATTTAGGTTTCCCTAACCTAACAACTAATATTGATGTAATTTGGATAACAACACTATCAACTCTTCGATGCTAACTCCATTTTAGCAATGCAACAACCTTTTGATAATATAACAACAGCGTGACCTCCAGTCGACGTCCTGCGAATGATGGACATTAACCTTTAAAGTGTACATAAAAGTTTAAGTAAAACATTTCGATAGTGTATTAATTTCTACTTCACCTTTGCGGTTGTTAGTACCTCACCTCATGTATAATAATCACAAACACAAAACCCTAAATGCCTTTTTGGCTTCTTTATCCTCAAATAGCTCTTCACTTTGTACATGTAGGAGTAAGGATGGAAATCTCACTAATGAATTTCTAATTATCTGTATACCTAATTCTCATCCGGAGTGAGGTCCATAGCAATTCAGTTCTCGCAAGGCCATTTACTCCTCTCGAAGCTATACGGGTCCTAGACTTGATTTACCATATTTAAATTAAAGTAAAATAAATAGATAAAGAAGTAAAGAAGTAACGATAACGAAATAACCCGGTTTTGTTGTTGTACGTTAGTGGTTTTCGATAGAATCTCCAAATTTAATGTACGAAAAGAAAACACGGTATCTTCATAATACTTTGTATTGTAAAAGCCTTCATTAGTAATCTAATAGTGATGAGGATAAATCAACTCACAAAACCACGGCTCTGCAAAATAAAGATGACGAGTAAAACACTGACTGGTTTTCAAGTAATCAAAGCGAATAAACTAAGGTAAATGTTCCCCTTCACCATTAAAGTTTTCAATTTATAGTAAACATTTAGCTAATTTACGATTCGTCAAAACGATATTTAGATATAGGTGCACTGTAGCAAACTAACAATTTCGAAAGTAATACTAAAGTCCCAAAATCATTCGGGATAAATTAAATAAAGCACCGATGGCAAATAGCCATAACTAAACTTATTTAAAAATGATCAAAGGCGATACCAGAAATTGTATATTGCACCAATTCGTATCATTTAAAATACGTCTTACTTCTTTGTAGTCTATATTGCAAGTATCAAATTGATTTTTAAGCGGGTATTTAACCTTATTTTAGGTTGTGATGTTTGGCATCAGGGTTATGGCCATATGGTATAAATGATTGCTACTCCCAATTGGGGTTTCCATTTGAAATTTATAAACTTCTTTTTGTGATACATATGTTATATCCAGTTGTTTTCTATTAGGATAAAAGGTGGGTTCGTTTACTAAGTTTTCTATTTGGAAATTTTCCAAAATTGTAAGAGACTTTTGATTTGCATCACCAAGAACAATAGTAAATGCATTCTTAAGATTTTTTGATATATGCGTCATCATACATCGTAGTTCCTTATTGAATTCACACTTGTTTCTTTTTTGGGGTAGGTAAAGGCTTATTATTATGACACATCCATATAATTTAGGCAAAAATCTAGGTCTACAAGTCAAAACAAGCATTTCAATATTTGTTGTGGAGATTTATTTTAGTACTTTGGGAGTGTTCATGCTCCATTTTTTGATTTAATAATTAATAAACCTCCTCTTCTACTTTCCTAAAAATTTGCAAGATTCCCATCAAGCCTATTAATGTAATAATTCTCAATTAATAGCATTGAATTTAGAGTATTATTTTTCAGCTTTGCTTCTTGTATACAGGCAATAGCGTATGAATTTTCTACAAGGCTACTCCTAAATTCTAAGTATTTCGATAGTATTCGATTAACATTGTTACTGAAAATACTTGGAAAAGATAGTTTTGAGTCAATTGGCAATTTGTGTATTTCCTTCATAAAATTTAAGATTCCTAATACTGATTTGTTTGGGATCTTTACCTTCTTCAATTAATTCCCTTCTTTTCTTTAGAAGATTGTTTTCAATAATCTCTTCTTCCTTAGTTAGTCCTTGTGATATGTAAAAGGTCTTAAAGGCAGAGTAATTTTTGAGGGCACTACGGTTTGTCAGAATTTTGCGTACGTCACTCATTGATAGATATCTTTCCAATACGTTCACCTCCTAGGTCCTTAAATATGCTTTCAACTTTTGCATAATCATCCTCTAAATCATTAGTTTTACTTCTCTTTGTACTTTTTGGTATATTACTTAATCTAATATCACAGAGTGATTGAAATTTCTGTTCAGAGCTTTCAAGGAATTCATGGGGTTTTAGATTGCATATTTGAGTTTTTTAAAATTTCAGAATAAGTTTTACAATTTTCCCATTTGAAATTGTCTTCCAATGATTTAATACTATCAGTACCATCAGGGGCCCAGCAAAAAAAATATATGAGGGGTGCATTAGCAGAATTGCTGCTGCTTCAATAGTTGTCACTAGATTCGTCTCAGTTTATTTCTTTAAACCTACTACATGTAAATGTATAATTCAATCTTGATAGCCAATATAATAATTAAAAAAATATGCAAAATAATGTATAAGACATAAATGCGTATGTTTGATGACTGGTGTATATTAAAACACTCAGATGTATTTGAAAAACAATGATAGAAAATCTATACAATTTGAAATTCAAATAGTTTTTCATAAGGTAGTTCACTCTTGTTACCTTTGTTATAAACGCAAGTTGGTTAAAAAAAGTACCTTGACATTGGGATTATCATTTCATCATTTGATCAGCAAACATTGGAAAAATGAAATAATGCAGTCAGTCAAATACTACGATTAATTGCCCTGGAAAACATCACTGTCAGACCATTTTCATCATCATTGATTATGCAAATTTTTGACTTGGCTTTCCTATTATCCTAACTATAAATTTCCCAATATTGACAAAATGATAAGAAATATCTTGCATGTAGTCTCAAATTACATTCTATATTCTTTACAAAACAATTTAAGCTTCAAAGCAAAAGTCTATCTCACGCAATCCTATTGAAATTAATCATTTAAAATTAGAAGCATTTAATGTTCCCCTACCCTAATTCAATGGTAAAAATGCTTCTGTTAAAAGTCTATGTGCATAAGCAAAACTTAGTTGACAAATCAATACAATGTAAAAACTTCAACTACACATATAATAAACCAATGACTGTTTCTTCAATTGTAATGATACGTTTTTATTACACTATCCATTTTCAAATTTTCTTTCAAATATATTTCGCAATATAAGAGCAAAAGGTTTTCTGTTCAGTCATAGCTCATCATTATTTTCAATAAATTTTTGTTCATTCTGAGCTTACTAAGAGATCATTTGCTGGAAACAACAATGCAAATGCTTTCACAGGAAAAGTGGAAATGTGTGTTTTCTATTTTGAACATCACTAGGCTGCATATATATTTGACCAATTTTTAGTGGTATATTAAAATGATAGTTTAAAGCAAAATAAATTATGTCAAATACAAACGAATACAAAGATGAGACTAATAAAACATAGAAGTGGTGTACAAAGGGGGGGGGGGGG
>CABFPE010000103.1:1345445-1371779 GCA_900660155.1 Hofstenia miamia
GAGTAAAAATCACATTTTGCAATCAACTGTTCCATATTCTTCTAATATATATTTGATTTTACCAAGATAACTTTACTGCACGAGTTTAATATAAACATCAGCAAAGAATTGGTGCAAAGCGGCAAAGGAGCTATTTATTCCGTATGTGCAATCACACTTACAAAATTTATATGGAATCCATACAAAACAAGTAAAATTGATGAACCAATTTGATGGAGTTTCCAATATTAACCATCATAGCAAAAAATTATTCAAACCTGATTACTGACCAAAAAAAAAGATGTTGAATTTGTAAAAGCAACTTCAAGGCAGCAAAAGATTCCAACTTGAGGAAAATGTTATGCAAAGCATGTAGCAGATACACTTGCAAAAACCACATTGCTGAATGTGTGTGAAATGTTCCGATTTGTTTCTTAACATTTATAATAGTCCTCTACACAATTTCATTATAGTAATCAATCTTGATATGATAAAGAGTGAATAATTGCTTAGTAGTAGTTCCTTAAGGGCTAAAACAGTTAAGTGATGAACTTCTTTAAAAGATAGTACTAACAATTCAAAGAAATGGAACCACCAAACCTAACATCTACTGTATCTGTTTGTCTTCCAATAGTAGGCTAAAATAAATATTAATTGTACTTTTCTATTAAGTTTAAGAGGCATTGTTAGGCAATTGTATGTAAAATCTATTTAGATTCCTCATTGAATGAATAAATTAAACCTTAAAGAAAAAATTTTCAAAAAAATTGCTGAGATTTTAAAAAACCAAGCCCAGCCTGGCCCGGTGCAACTGGAAATATTCAGGCCCCGGCCCGTCATATCCAAATGGTTGTAAATTTTTTGTAAATAAAAAAATTAAGCATATAATTGAAAATACTAAAATGAAAGCATTCTTGCATCAACTTTTTTACAAAAAAGTTTACTCGTAATGGCATCAAAATTGATCTGCTTAAAATAAGGATGCGTCCACTGCTGGAAAAGGACTGTAATTGACATTTTTAAATTGTTAATAGTTGTATTAAAATCTTAATAATAAATATATGTTTATGTACATCATATGAAAATGTGCACCATTCGCCTCACAAACATGCAAATAAAATCCAGCGTCAAAGTAATTTATAATGTTTCGTTGGCACACCTAAAATAAAAATGAAATTGATTGGCGCTTGCTATTACTAAGAAAATTTCTGAATTATTTGTAATTATTGTCGCCGTGGATTCACTTTTTGATGAACATAATAGTTAATATAACATTTTAATATAAGAGAATGTATGTTTACTAATAAAGTTTTGAAAAATTTTCGGTAGTTCTGCTACCAAATTTCTGTTACTTTTTGCTTATACTTATTTATTAAATTGTACGCATTGGTAATAAACTTTTTTGGTTTAGCCAAAAATGGTTGTATTCATATTTTCTCTTAAATGTTCACCAATAAGAAAATGATGAGCTAAATTTCTAATTCATTGAGGAAGAGCTGGGGTAGGTCTGAGGCATGCGAAGTGCATTCTGCCTTGCAATCATGCATCCAGTTCTTCCCTGAATCTTAATGAAGGCAATCATTCTCATACTATTTGTTCAATTACAATTTCAATGGCTGTTAGATTCAGCACTGGTGAAAACCAAATTGTGTGTAAGTTAAACTCTCTTGAACTACAATTGCTTATTTTACTACTCATGTGCTCGAAGCTTATGTGTACTAACTACCAGCTGATCGGTGTTATTACTCACTTGTTAATTCATTTATGCAGTTTTCTTTCCATAATTCCCTGTCAGTACTTGCAAACTGTTGTTATTTACGCATCAAATGATAGATGTTACTTGTATTATGCTAATATTCTAACACTAATAATGTCAACGCTGCGTATGGTGACCCAAGAACGTTTAAAGAACATGTAACTGAAATTGTTTATACATTATTTTTCTATATTTCTTTACTTGTTTACATAGTAAAGTAAAGCAAAGTAAAGTAAATTTATTACAAGTTCATAAGACTTGAACATATTGTCAACTATTTACATAGTATTGTTTAATGATACACCAACATAATGAAAAGTTTTCTTACCAAGTGTTGTTCTTACTAATGGCAAATAGAAAAGATCATGTTTGGGATACTTAAATTTTCTTAATGAACTTACAAACTTAAATAAAGGGTGTGATGGTAGGTTAAGAATGCTATTGAAGCCCTGCAGGATACATTTATGAATAATTGAGAAGGAGTTTGAGGTACAGTTGAAATGATTTTGGAGGTTTATGTGCAATAACATCTAGGTTACTGTAATTACTACCTGCCATAGTTAATGGTGCATATGATAGCTTTGATTCTATATATGTTCTATAGGCTTTTTGAAATTCGTGTGGTGCAGCTCCGGATTTTTTTAAATATTTCAAAAAGCACCACACACTTCTGCCCTGATTTAGAAGTTTCTTTATTTCGTCAGAAAATGACAATTTATCCTCAATAAATATACCAAGAAGATTTATAGGTTTGAGGCATTTGATTGGATTGCCATTTATTTCTATTGGTTTTGGGTCAGGTGTGGTTTTGGAATTATTCACAGAAACAGAAAACCTCTAAAGAACATCAAACTGAGACTGGTTTATGCCTTCTTTCCTTTACTTCTTTACCCAAAGAACTTCTAAAGAATATGAAAATGAAACTGGTTGTAACCTTTTCTTTATTTGTTTCTTTATTGAGTTACATAGGAATCAAGGAACATTTGAAGAAAATAGACCTGGAACTATTGTGCTCTTTTTCAAATTCTATTTTTTTATTGAACAAGTACTCTGTAAGTTACTGATTTATTTATTACTTTTCTCCAACGAAATAAAAGAATTTTGTGAAGAAAGCTATAGCCTCTTATTAATCAGAAAGAACTGTATCATGATCCAAACAGAACCACGAAAAAATTCAGTTACCCCTACTTTTTCTCATTCTATAAAAAATAATACATCAAAAATGACTATCAAAAAATCAGAACAAGAAATTCTAATCTCAAAAAATAAAATTAAATTAGTTAAATATCATTACTGATATGCAAGAAAAATTTGAAAAGTTAGATACTCAAATATAAATCATGTAACCTACCACAACTCCCTAAAATGTTACGGAAAACATTGAAGAAAGGATAATCACTCAAATATCCTATACATGTATACTTGAAACCCAACAGTGACAATTTTAAAATGGCATAGTCGAATGAAGAAACAAAATTGCTCTAAATAAAATCTACCACAAAATATCCTGCTCAAAACCGGCAAACTTACATGAAGAGCCAAAACCTTCACCTATCAAAAATAAGAACATAGACGAACCTACACTGCAGCAGGCATTCATTACAAACATTAATAAGAGTAAATCAATGTTACAAGACAACCCATTGAAAACAGATCTAAAAATCCCTAAACCACCTCCCTACTTCACAGGGAAGATCAGTACCACAGAACAAACATCCCCTGAGTGTATAGTAATTTTCTAAATATACATTTCACAGCAAGGAGGCGCCAAAGAAAATGGCTGTGCCCAATTGCCACTCTCTCTCAAAGACAAAGCATATATTGTGTTTATGAATCTAGATGCAGAATCAAAGATTGATGATGCTAGACACGTCAAAGACATAGGAGCTCATTTAAATAATAAAACACAATGAAACAATACCACATGCTTCTGTGCAGATGTAAAATGCTTGGCAAAGACAACATAACAGAATGCATATTGAAAGTGAACTGCAACTATCAGTTGGAGAAGGCAGATAGTACAAGCATGACATATACTCATATTTACATGCTGGAATGTCGACCCTATTCAGAAGATGCTTTGAAAATAAATGTTATATGAAAATTCCACAGACACCTTGACAACTCAGTGCGTGAATATCCAACTCAGCATGGAAAGCAACCAGCGGGAACAAAAGAGCTGGGTTTTCAAGATGCTACTAATACCAGCAATCAGAATAAGACAAAAAATCCAGCAATCAAAACATCTATAAAAATAAAATTCAAATATGGAAAAAGTCAGATACCACCAATGTGGCCAAAAAGGACACATCAAGACAGACTGCAAAACAGTCGTATATGCAGTCAGTGAATACAGATTTTACATCATGGAGAATGCAGAAAATATTGCTTACCAATCAGAGGACGAAAATTTAAACTAACAAGGGAGCCAGCCACAAATAGCATGTCTAATAGTGATGAACCTGCTTGAAAGAAACCTCATCCTGTTAACGATGAATAACGTCAATATCAAAGTCACAGTAGACACTGGAGCATCAAAAAATCTAATGGCAGATACCTGTGCCACCAAGATCAGATCGACTTGCAAAAATATGGAAAAAGAGGAATCACCACTCATAAATGCATCTGGAAAATACATAAATATAAAGGGCGTCGTGAGAAAAGTGCCAATCACCATCCAACACGTAAAATTCCAACACAGCATCTGCATAGTTGACACCCACAACCAGCCATTACCATATGAAATGATTTTAGGAAGAGATTCCCTCACTGAAAATAATTGTGTTATTGACTACTCGTCTAAAACACTAATGATACAAAAGGAAAACAACATCAAAATCAAAATTTAAAACAGCAGCCACTGCTTTCTCAGAGTTTTAACTAATGGAACACTTATGTGTAGATGTACAACCAAACCATTGGAAGTTGGTAAAATTACAAACGCACCATCAACATACAGAGACTATATTATCACGAATCATTAGAGGATCAACTCCAAAAAATGATTTTGCTCATCAATATATGCACAGTGAACAACAGTTTCGGTTTGACCGGTATACCAAACAAAAGCAATAAATACATATCACTGAAACCAAACCAACTAGCCATCATTGGTATACTAATAGAAAAATTCGTCACTAAATTGAAAACTTTCCTATCTTACAAAATATCAAAAGATACCAAGACCCAAATTGCACATGCTCCAAAGATATCAAAGGAAACCCATCCTCATCTAAACAAATATCAAATCAAGAAAATTAACCGAGTACTCACACAAATTGCAGCAATCTTTAACAATGAACAAATAATGTTTGGTAATTTGATTAATGAAGTCGTTCAAAAATTCTTCATTTGTTAATGAAAGTTGGACGCTTCTTTAACTCTCATGTTTAATTTTGGTAAGCAGTTAATTTGAAGTAATATATGTTCTACATGCAATACATCTATAAAAAATGATAAATGATATGCATGCTATGATGTGAACATGTAATGCATTAGAGAGAGACCCATGTAGTTACTACCAGTGGTCCACCAGCAAATAATAATTTTCAGAAGATTAACATTTCATTACTGTATGATGGGATACATATTGTGTCCTTTTATATACAATTTGAAAAGTTCGATTATCGATTCGAATGTTTAAAACTAAACTTGCTTTAAATATGTATTTTTTATTTGCTCTTAGAAACATAAGACTATGAAAATTTTAGCGCTGAGTGATTGTCAGATCTCATTCCTTCCAAAATAATGCATGTTGTAAAGTACTACTTACACACATATGGACGTGTTACCCTGAATTGGTTACCTAGACCGGTTCGGTTTAGATAATTAGATCCTTGGAACTCTTATTTACAGAATTTATACAACTCACTCAACATTCAATGTTTAATAGCACTATTACGTTATGCACTTGCATTGATTAAAAAAAGACAGCTTATTGACCCAAGTGAATAAATTGCATATGTGATCTACTAAATTTTTGCAGTACCGTACAGTGAACATAAGTGAACTTATTGTAAGTTACAATCTGTTTACAATCTTAATTATGGTAATTGTAACGTGCTTTCGCAAGTTGAGATTTGAAAAAATTCCAGACTAAGTTCGCGGACCGGTATGACCAGACCAGAGACACGAGTGACAGGTTTTGAGCGGTAAAGTGAAACAAAAGATGAGCCGATCCGATCCGATCCGATCCGGTGGTCAATACCGACTGACTTCCATTTCTGTACTTACATATAACAAAATATGATGTTGAGCTTTAAAAGAAAAAGAAGGCCTTTATGTTAATACTTTTCTGAACAGTAAATACTTCGTTCAATATTAAAATTATAACATTTACTTATATTTGAAATCAAAGTTTGATAAGCATTTACTTAATTATTTAAGTAAAGGCTTCTATATAGACGCCCTTGGATTAATAGTTGATTTTCACAGTTTTGACCTAAAAACGAAGTTTTGAGCTTACACAACATTTTAGACTTTTTTGGGTTTATAACCATGCTAACTATCCGCAAAATTAACATTTTCATATCTAATATAATCTTGCAAATACGTTTGAACCGAAAAAAATTCATTTTGACTTTAACCCATTTTGCCCGCCCTAGTTAACGTCTTAAAACGTATAAATATATACATAGTTTTCTGCTTTAGCTGTTATTGAATACTACTTAAATTTGATTTAATTTTGAATACAAATTCAATGTGTATCGTGTTTATTACAAATTCATCCGAAATTCAACTTTGCTGCAACCAAAAATAATTATTGGTACGAGTGTGCGGTAGTTATTTGGATCAATTAAACTCAAATGGCTACATAAATCCATAAACCAAGCTGAAGTAGATCAAACTGATATTGGTTATAAATCAGAAAGGAAAATAACTAAAAATCGCTCAATTAAATACCGTCACACCATATGCCATTTTTGCGGAGGAAAGACACATAAAAAAAGTATGTCCAAAAAAACGAATTCCGGAACGAGAACAGCTGATCGTTTCCGGAACCTCAAACAGGTCCTGAAAGAACCTATGCACCATACGATCAAGAGCTATTGGCTGTGATATATGGTATTAAAAGTTCGTACTACGCACTGATCACAAGTCTCTTGCATGGCTAAAAGTCAAATTATTGGAGGGACATAGAGGAAGGTGGTTCCTACAGCTTCAGCAATCTCATTTTTCCATTGAACATGTAAAAGGCTGTAATAATGTTTGTCAGATTACTTGTAAGGAAATGTTGTCTTCAGTATCAATACTAAAGTGATTCGAAAAAATGACAAGAAAATGATAGTTCTTGCAAATATGTCAAAGAAAATTTATCTGAACAGCCTGTCGAAAGTTCTGAAAATATATCAGGTGAGTTGAAGCATTTCTCAAGATTCAAGAGACGGTATTCACTGAATGTACCAGATGGTGAAGTAATGTACAATAGAAGAATCGTTGTCCCGTTGAGTGAAAGGTCTAATCTATTGAAGTGTTTTCATGATCAATCTGGACACTTTGATTTTCAAAAGACAATTGCGAAAATGGAAGACTTTTGGTGGTACGGGATGCATAGTGATGTAAACCGATATGTCAAATATTGTGAAAATTGTCAAAAAGGCAAGGTTTCAGCGTATAAACACAATGTTATTGGTGAACTACCTAATACTGGTCCGTTTGAATATATATCTGTTGATTTGGTAGGTCCTTTTGAACGGATAAATGGTAAATCCTATATACTTACAATGAAAGATTGTATGTATGGTGATTCATGTCGTAAATTATTCTGAAGTAATAATTTTTGCTGAAGTAATGGAATTTCACTACTAATAAGTTCAAGTTGGTTATTGAAATTTTTTACAATTCTAGCTAAATGCATTTTTCATTCAAGCGCATGCCTTTAAATCTTTGTACTATTATCAATAATGCAAGTTAGTGAGAGTTTGCTGAATAAGTTTAATAGGTTAAACAGTGATTACTTATATTCTAAAGCAAGCAATTTTAAACTCAAGCAATGCTATTAACACATTGTAAATTCTGCAGAAACTGATAAGATTTTAGTAAGATTTTACTAAATATTGGTAAATTTTCCAACAGAGTTGTAAAAACTTGCCAAAATCTTACCAAATTTTTATATAGTTCTTCAATTTTCATTGATTAATAGCTATTCATATTATAAATATTTCACTATTTTGTATGAAGGAAAACAGAGACATAGTAAAAAAAACAACGACATGATATACTTGATTTTGAAAAAGTATTGAAGTTTACATAAATTTTGGAATTCAATTGACTTCATTATATATATTCAATGCTAATCTTAACCAATTATTCTCAGATCAGTGAAAGGTCAAACTCTAAAGTAAATAGTATACTAAGAATGTTTCTAAAGTTATGTTCCACTATCGACTCTTATCATCTGTCAAGAAGTCGGTGATAAAAATCAATAGTGTGAACACTATTCTTACTCCGGATTTCATAATAGAAAATCAGAGGATAAAAAATCAACAATGTAAACAATGGTTGCATTTTCGACAAGTCTGCTGATAAAAGTAGATAATGGGAACAAACCTTAAGGTTCTATAGATTATGGAATAGTTCGTTGCATATTTAAAGACATGTTATCGCCCTATATTAAATACATAAATATTAAGTTGCCTTTGATTAATTAATAAAAAAATTAAAAATATTCTACATAACCATGAAACAATACTTCATAAATTACAAAATTGAAGAGTAGAAAAGGTCAGAAACATAAAAATTAATTCAAATTTTGAATATAAATAGGTACATCAATTAAGGCTGTTGCTAAAAAATGACTGCAGGTGTATTTTGATGTACTCTAATAAAATCCGAATTTTCGACTGTATATACGGAAATCATGTTTCCTAGGCTCTTTTTGGTATATTCCACAGGAACCTATAAATAATTCTTTGCTTCATATTGATGTCTCAACAGACGAATATTCAAAATGCGGATGAATGCTGTTAAAAGAAGTGAAATGTTATGTGTAGTTACATATGTTTGCACTACATTGACGATTGCATTTGCTTGCATTAAATCCAAATATGATTTGACCAATGTCAGCAATAATACCTTCATCACTTCACCTGATCATTTTCAGGCATTTACTGGTGTTTCTGAATTGCAATGCCAATTTCATTGTGATGGGGAGGACTTTTGTGTTGGTTATCATCTATGTTCTAATATTTGCTTTCTGTATGGATCTGATATTATTGAAGGGGTCAAATCTTTTAAATACAAGAAAGACTGCTTTTTTAAAACGGTGAGGATATTTTATGAATTTGTATAAAGATATTTTTAGAAAAACCAAATATATGCTGAAGCCATTTTAGTACCAAGTAAGCACTTTTATATTGTTAAAGCGTGTTTATCTTTAGATATACTTGGCTTGCTTTTGCTCGGGACATCTGACTGTACAAACCTCCCCACGAAACCTTTTATACGAGTCTATTTTAATATTTTGGATAATTTTATTGGATTAATATACAGGGAGATTTTTAATGATGGGATCTTAGATAATATTATACGAAATCCCACAAAAAATTGAGAAAATATAATCTTAGATCCCAATTAAGCGGTGTTGAATTTCTCATTATATTCTTTTATCTTAGTTATACTAAAACGTATGCATCATGTTCGAAGATACACGAGAATATAATTTCAATGAATTAGGGCTCTGCGGGATCCCTCAGCCTAATGGTATTTACTGGGCCGTAGACACAGGTGTGCATTGCTTCCCCAAACGAAGAGATTTGCACCCCCAAACATAAGTCAAATAAAATCTGCTGCTGAGTGTTGCTAAGCCGCATATTCGTGAAGAATCAAAACTGAGTTGGAAAAGAACCATTACTATCTTCAATTTCATATAAAGACGACTTACTTATCTATTTTGCTGACGTGGGTAACCCTATTTTACCTGTTTTTTTTACGAATCAGACTTGAGAAACTACAAAAACAAAATTTTGGGCAAATATTCTTCCTATCAGCATACAAAAACAAAATTTTGCGCAAATATTCTTCCTATCAGAACCATCAAATTGAAACATTCAGTAATCAGTGATGTTCTTGAATTCGTGTCTTCAAATGCCTTTTGGACACTTACCATCCGAAATTTATATGCACTCAAAAATACATAAATCCTCAACATCTAACTTTAATATTTTAATGAAACACAAATGCACCAAGATCGCAGAATCAATTTATATTTGAAAAGAGAAACCTAATTTAAATACTAAATGTCATCAAACTCTACTTGTTTTAGTTTAATTTTTTTTTTTTTTAATTATTTATATTTGACCACCAAATAATTTTTTGTTTTTTGACTGACGATGGTATAGTATGTACCTAAAATACTCTCAATAAAAATTTTCGTTGTTTTTTCATAAAATGATAAAGAAGCTTAGTATTCAAGCAATTAATATATATATATATATATATATGTATACTATACACTATGTATACTATACACTANTACTTGTTTTAGTTTAATTAATTAATGATTTGTAAATTTATATTTGACCACCAAATAGTTTTTTGTTTTTTGACTGACGATGGTACAGTAAGTACCGAAAGTACTCTCAGTTAAAATTTTCGTTGTTTTTTCATAAAATGATAAAGAAGCTTAGTATTCAAGCAACAAATATATAAATATATATATATATGTATACTATACACCGTGAACATTTTTTGCACCCAAATTTTCTATCCTGGTTAAGGGACTGATCCCATAGGACTGCTACCTGTCACCAAATAGTTCAGTCGATCAAACATCGTAGTGAATGAATTATCTGAAACAATGGTTTTAACAATATTTCTCATATAACATACTTTATATCTTGGGATCAATGCTAACCCAATTTCACTGAATGAGTAAGGGACTAGTACAATTCTTCCTCATCCACATATCAGCTTTTCGTATAATTTAAATCCCTTTTGGGATTTTTATCAATTATAAATATTTTTGCATCAGAAAGTACGTTAATATAAATCATTATTAAGAAAATTCAAGCTGTTTAGAAGAACAAACGTTTAACTATAATGATGAACTATGAAGAATAAATTAAAATTTCTTCAGTAACATTATAAAGTACTGTAATAATTGGAACCATTGATGCCTGGTGCAATGCACGACACCTTAATCTCAGAATACAATCATTTGATCATTTCTAATTGCATTTCCTTTGATTATATTAAAAGAAACTAGGAATCAAAATAATGAAGTGACTTTTATTTTCAAGCATCTGCTCATGGATAATTGATTACTACTGATGCCGCTAATAGTTCGCCAATGGGCCACTGATGGCATCAGTGGTCACAAATATTGCATGTTTCCCACTAGCAGTTTATTGATTATGGCCAATGTTATATTGTGATTTGTAATTTGCAAATTGTTATAATTTGATTGAGTTAATCACAGTTGAGTACAGGGCGGGGCTTGTACCTGTCTCGCTTTGGACAGCCCAATTTCAACTCATTCTCATAGGATCTGATCAATATATTGATGAACAGTCTTTTTGTTTGACATAACGTTCAAAAAAGTAGTATTCTATATATTCTTATTAACTCCGTCTGTCTTTTTGGTATATTGATCATTTATGCACAGGCGAGCGCGGCATTATGCTAAGAGGGTCAAAAAACTACCTAGGCCTATATGTTTCTGATAAGAATTGGGGCCTCCTCATTTTACAAACACCTCGATACGCGCCTGGTTAAGGATACAGTTGAAACCAGAGATGAAATTGGATCGGATCTCGGATCAGATACGTATCGGATTGGATCTACATTTTGAGAAAATTTCGGACGGTTCGGATCCAAAAATTTTTAAAATTGTGAATATTGTGCATTTTTACATTACGCACATTTTTACATTGAATGTCACTTTAAGTGTGTTAATAATCTTAATCTAAGTGCAATTTTGTATTAAATTAAATTTCTTCGTGCGTGCAACAGGTTCCGCGTTATTCTTTCGAACATCTTATAAAATTGGGGACGAATATTTCAAATCTGAAAATGCGATTTATATTAGCCATCACATAAAGATAAAATTTTAAAGCAGCTAAAAACATTTGTTTGTATAAACTTGCAAATGAAAAAGCAGAAAAAACTTAGTTCTCAAAAATTTGTGATTATTATAAATAAATATTTTTATAAAACCAATTTTTTAATGTCTTTCAATATACCGTAAAACAGGGTAATTCGGGCCAGGTAGGGTAATTCGGGCCACTTTAAATTTTCAACTTCCACGTTTCCTGATGATTACTAATTAACAGCTAGTTACTTGAGTCAGTTCGTATGAAAGGTAATGATTCATACCTTTTAATTGATTCCTGCATTGTCACTCTATGTAAGTGTCCGCGCAGAGATAAAAGAAAAATCAATAGGTACATTGTTTTGATTGGTTAGGATCGCTGTAAGTAAAAATGTACAAATGTTCTGCCTAGATTTTGTTTATTAGTTGTCAGTTTTCACTTTTACTTTCACTCTGGGTCGAAATGGCTGACAAAATGCTAGAAGCTGTGAAATTTGTAAAGGAGAAAAAACTAAGCCAGAGACAAGCTGCTAAAAAGTTCAATGTTAGTCGTGCTTCATTACAGCGCCATATAGAAAATCCAAAAATCTTCCGACCAGGGCGTCCAAGTGCTCTTACTGCAACAGAAGAGGAAGTACTTACCAGGACCATAACTACTGTAACAAGTTGGGGATTTGGATTTACAAACTCAGTTCTGCAGGACTTTGTATCACGGTATTTATCTCGATGTGGACGTGTCGTTCCTCAATTTAAAGACAACAAACCTGGCAATGATTGGGTGAAGAGCTTCATGTCCAGGCACAATTTGGTCAAACGAAAAGCAGGAAATATTACAAGAAATAGAGCGCAAGTAAATGAGTCTACGGTGACAAACTACATTGAAGAAATGCGTCAAGCTGGTATTGGAGAGATTGATCCGAGCAACATCTTCAACTATGACGAGACGTCTATCTCAGATGATCCTGGTGCACAAACGGTTGTTATACCTAAAGGAACTCGTCGTGTAGAAGTTGTGCGTGAACATTCGAAGGTGAATATATCATTGATGTTTTGTGGCTCAGCTAGTGGTCATTTGCTTCCACCTCACGTTGTTTACAAAGGATTGAATCTCTATGAAGGTTGGTGCCAAGGTGGACCAAATGGAACAAGGTATGATGTGTCCCCCAATGGATGGTTCAACATGGAAATCTTTGCAACGTGGTTCGAGAAAGTGTTTATCTCAAACACAAGGCATCTCACTGGAAAAAAGGTTTTGATTGGGGACAATTTATCCTCACATTTCTCCGTGAAAGTGGTTGAACTTGCTGAAGCTAACAATGTGCTTTTCATTGCTTTGCCTCCAAACTCTACGAACCTCCTCCAGCCATTAGATGTAAGTGTATTTCGCTCTGTGATATCACATTGGAAGATTATCTTGTCAAATTTTCGGAAGGAAAGCCGCAGAACAGGCTCTATCCCCAAGGAATCTTTTGGCGTGATGCTATACCAGCTTTGGAGAAGCATTTCAGAATCTGTGAGCAAGAATCTTGAATCTGGTTTCCTGAGTTGCGGAATTTGCCCATTAAATGCAGATAGACCCCTTGCTAAGTTGTCGGGATCAAAGTTGAATTTGGAACAACTGAAATCGCAAGAAATTGGCAGAGACTTAGATGACACACTTGTTGACATGCTGAAAGACATACGAGGACAAAATAAGCCTCCGAGAAAGGCACGTGGTGCCAAGATTGTAGCTGGAAGACCTATAACGTCTATGCAAATTCAACCCGACAACGGTGATGATGGTGTGGCAATGACACCTTCACAAAGAGGAAAACGACAAAGGTCTCTTGCAAGTGTGATTTCAAGCACAAGTCAAGCAATCACAGCAAGTACAAATGACTGTGGCATTTGTGGAGTTCACTATGCGGACACTGCTGGTAGTGGAGACTGGGTCAGATGCGTGGACTGCATGGCGTGGACATGTGGTCATTGTAATATGGACACTGATGATCCACATTTTTGTTGTTCAATGTGTGCTAACATTTGAACATCAAAAATTTTTGTAATGCCTATTTTACCTACATGCTTTGTAATATTTTCGTAGTGGCTCGATTTACCCTGTTTTGTCTACAATATAACATCCTTTAGTTATGGATAAAAAAAGTACCATTCTTTTCAACTAATTGTATTACAGCCTTTTTAACTTTTGAAACAACATTTATCCTGCGGTTCATGGAGTGGTTTGAATGCAATAGTTCTTAAAATATAAGGTACATCGTATAAAACATTTAAAAAGGTGGCCCGAATTACCTTGTTTTACGGTATATTTTAGGTTTGTTTTTCAATTTGCCATTGTGTGTGATATTCTTATTTTCATCTCTTTAGCTCGAAGTTTGAAATAACTTCAATTCACCATTCATAGTCACATTGCAAAACTGTGATTATTGGATTTGGACATAATAAAATTAATAGGGCGGTAATAACAACTCAACTATTTAAGCTCTCTAAATATATTAGGATTATAGTTGATGAAAATTTTAGGAATTAGGTTACTACAAGGCTTACAAAATAAGTAAAAAAATGAATTTAGTGGAGCTTTGGCAGAGCAATTATCAATTTCCAGCCATAATCAAAGTCACGCCAATAAGAAACAGATTTGCTTCTTGTGGGTAGACAATTACAGATAAAAGAACCAATCTATTTCAAACATAGAGAGACATTCCCCAAAAATTTTAGTCCCATTTTATGATTTTTGCAAAACATTTGTTAGAATTTTTGTGCCTGACTAAAATTGAGTGTATTAGATTGTAGAACTAGAAGAGCATTTGATACTATTGCAATATTTCAAAATTTAGCATTGATTTTTCAATACATTTCTTTTAATTTATATAGACTTCACTACATTTGAGTTGATTTGCATACACTATTGCGTAAGTCGTTCCTTTTTTTCAATTGCTCGTCCATGCCCGACACTGTTCTCCCGGTATATCGTATATATCCATTTTTGAGACAGCATTGAAGCACTTAAAATTTTCTATTCGAATTTGAAAAAAACAAAAATATATTTTAAGTTCATGTTTATTTATTGTTAAAATACTTATCTATATTCGGATCGAAAACTAAAGTTCTCTTAAAAATTCTGATTGGATCGAATCCGGATAATGAAGTTTTGAATCCGGATCGGATCCTAAAATGTTGGATCCGATTCCATCTCTGGTTGAAACTGTGTATAGCATATTATACTTAAGATGGAACACCTTGCTACAAACAATTGAATTCATTATAAAAGCTCATAAAAACAAGAGCTGGCATACTAATTTGTGCAATCAATTACGAAAGGTAAAGTAAATTCATTTGTTATGAAAATTAAATTTGATCAATCATAATTGTAAACTAATAAATTTATATTTGTTCGCTAGATGGCAGATTGATCTAGCAATGCCATCAATGGGCCATTGTCGGGCTATTATTGGCTATGAGAAACTGATAAATACTATTTGAAAATTGAAATCAAACTTTAATTTAATGCTTATGTTATATACAATAATATAATAATTTCTCTGTAAAATTGTGGAAGTTTAAGATTTTTAAAACTTTTTGTTTCGTTTGTTATGGTTGGCAGATTAATGGCAAATGAGTGGCCATTGTTGGCCAGGGGTTCAGCAGTCAGCCATTTTTGGACCAATAATGGTTGTTTCCTGGGCTCCTGGTTGAGTAATTCATAACGAAATCAATACATATGTATTATGGCATGTTGACACCATTAATTTTAAAATGAGTGGAAATCAGTGTATAAAAGTTAATGCTTGTATTATTGGATCTTTGAAAGCTAATGAATATAACAATACAAAACTTGGGAATACGTTTATATTAGCTAAATAAAATTTATCAGATTTTGTGAAGTGATGTTGCAAATGTTACACATATTTGGAATAATGACATCCTGTGTCTAGGCAGTATAAATATTAAATTTAAAATTCACTTCATAGTCATTTATGAATTTTTAGCAACTGACTGAGGTAATTTAGGTTGTACTTGGGGAGATTGGAGTAAATGGGGAGTTTGCGCCAACAACCAAATGAAGCGGACGCGAATTGAGCACAGAATTCTTGGGGTTACCTGTCAGGGTCATGGTGAACAACAATTGTATTGTGGTGACACTACCTACGTTGACTACTCGATTCCCATAGTCTACAAAAGTACACTATCACATGAATCTACACTAACAGGACCATTTGAAATTTTTTATTGTTTTGAAGTAAATACTGATTATTTCTTTGATGAAATGCTGATTAATGTTATACTAAGAAATGAACTTGGAACATTTACATGTGATGACAGTCTTACATCGCATGATTGTATATCATTTGGATCAAACATTGTTGTACCCTTTGAATTTATTGGGGAGTATGCATACCTAACAAAGCAGCACGTTCAAGCCTTACCTAAGCGAACTGTTACAGAATGTGAAATTAATTGCCATTCAAATACTCATTACAATTCTCTCCAATTAAAATGCAAAGCATGCGACTTTGGCGAATGGAGTCAATGGACAGGATGCACGAATAACCAAATAAGCAGAGCTCGTTCTGAAAATAGAATTCGTGGTGGGATCTGTTTGGGATCATCCGAACAAAGTTTATTTTGCGGAAATGCAATTTCATCTGACTACTCTGTTCCAGCTGCTTACGGGAATGAAGCAGTAGAACATTATTGGGATACTGGATTCCTTGAAATATATTACTGCTTTGCTGCTAATGATGATTACTACAGAAGTGATATTTTGATAAGCATTATCTTGACAAATCAATCAGGGACGTTTGCATGCGATTCGGGTTTGGAAGAATATGATTGTATATCATATGGATCTAATATTGTGGTCCCATCAGAGTATGTTGGTGAATATGCATACATTACACATCAGCATCTGAAAAACTTGCCTAGACAAAGTGTAAGTGATTGTGAGTTGAATTGCCTTTCTAAAGCTTACTACAATCTGCTTCATTTAAAATGCAAATCATGTAGTTGGGGGGAATGGAGTGAGTGGTCGGCTTGTGCTAATAATCTAATGCGACGATCACGTACTGAGTTTAGCATTAATGGCGGTATTTGCATTGGATTAGGAGAACTTGAGATGTATTGTGGACATACCTACATGTTCAACTATTCTCTATCTATTGATAATAGGTATAGCCCTTCTGTTAATGCTAGAATACCTGGGCCTCTTCGAATTTCATATTGTTTTTCCAGTGAGAATGACCACGAAAGCAATTTGATCAATATAATTTTACGAAATGAAGAAAGCGAACGGTCTTGTATTTCGAACGTAGACAGAAGCAACTCTGAATGCTTCGATTACACTGTTTTAAAAGTTCCTTATGTATTTACAGGAGAATATGCATACGTTTCACGAAAAAATCTTTTATTTGCTACTGAAATACCCATTCAAAGTTGCATATTAAGATGTCGCTACCACACATTTTATATATCAGCTCGATTAGTCTGCACTTAAAGAAGTCTTTTACATCGTTCTACGAAGATGGCGAGTCTATTATTACTTAATTACGAGTTAACTTTTCAATTTCTGCAGTGTGTAAAATGTTTTTGTGAATATCTGTGAATGTACTTGTAAGAAAATTCTACTATTGTATATATTTTAAAACTTAATAACAGAGTTGGAATTGGGCCGATTTTTTAGGCGCAAGCCCGGCCCATTTCAATATACCAATTATTCGGTCCAAACACATGGCCCGGCCCGCCCAAATGATTTTTCTTTTACGCCACTGATAATGTCTTTTGCCCCATAGAAGTACATAAGCACTACACTATGAATTTGATTAGATAATTTGCAAAATGTATAGATTAGTTTGTGTATATCCACGTTAGTCAGTTAACAATGCTAATTCTGTTGAAATTCAAACGTTAACCTTAATATGATAAATGTGTCATACAGGACCATGGATTTTGATGGTAGGAAGTTCAACCCTTCCACATCAGATGCGAGCCCTTTCTGTCAATGATTGCATTTGGCTACCAAATATTAGTGAATGTGCATTTTCTCTAATGTTTTCAATGGAAACAAAAATGTTCTAACCCGTTTTAACTTTCTGCATAGATTGACCTTAAATTGCTTAGAAAATTTTTAAACTTTTTTTGGTTTATTGTTAAAATTGCTAAACGTTTTCATTTCAAAAATAATAAAATCTCAAAAATCAGAGTGCAGATGAGGTGTGTCTCCTCTTTTTGTAAATGAGACTGCTTATTTTGCTAAGACTTTTATGGAAAACATATAAAAGTTTTGACAGTGATAGCATTTTTTCTTTGGAAAATTGCTCTGATGTGTTAGCTACTACAAATATTAAATTGGCAGCCTTGTGTTTGAATTAAGGAGATTATGACAAGAGAAACCCGTCATCCCATTGTGCATTCTGATTTATTTAATGTTTAATACGAAGCATATCTTTTAATACTCAGGAACCAATTTTTAAATAAAGTGACCTGATTTGGCTCTGCCATAATTAATGTGGCTTCAATTTATATAATATAATATAAAACTAAACCAACTATTGCAGAGTACCCCTAGTTTAGGCAGAGCACAATAGTTCACGAACTATTTGGATAATAGGTGCACTTATTGAAAAAAGTTATTTTTTAATATTGGAAATTGCACATTTATTTTTGATTATTTAATCAAAATATAAAATATAATAGTGTGTTTAATTTTTTAGCGTCCCTAGCTATGGCTACTATGGTACATCTAATCAAAATTCAATCTAAGCATTTTTCTGGATTATGGCTGAATAGAATACACCAATGCAAATGGCAATACCAGCAAAAATTCGATTCGCAATACACTGATCTCCGAAATTTTCTTTTCTTGAAAATCTTCACATGCTATTGTTTTAATATTTTAATTTAGGATTTCATGTGCTTGCACCGATTCAATAAGCTTATAATTGATCTCCACTATATTTCAATTTAATAACAAAAATGCGCAACATTACGGAAATGCAAGTAAACGTGAATATTTACACGAATTATGCAGGGGCGTGCGCAGGATTTTCTAACGGGGGCATCATTGTCATTGGCTAAGGCGTGGCAAAGCCCCGCGAAATTTTTTGAAAATTTTGAGAAAATAGACCCTAAAAATGGCATTTCACGATCTTAGAATTTAAATTTTTCAATTTTTTACGAAAAATTTTTAGATTTAACTAGTCAAAATCAAATTTATAAACCTGACGGGGGGACATTCCACCATGACCTCCCCCTGCGCATGCCACTGGAATTATGCTGAGAAAATCAAATGCTTCGGTTTATTTTAATTAATTACGCCAGTAAAATTTAATCAACAACAATTATAACAGGAATTCCTCGGCAAAATAATCCTCGTGTTTCGGCAAATGATTTCGATTACAGGTTGCAGTTGGCCTGTCAACTGATCCTAGTTTCAATAATAAACATTTCTTTCTCTTGTGATAGGATTATCTTTAAAATTTATTTCAAAATTAGACCCAATTCTTTCCAGGCGTAGATAATGCCCAACCGTATCAATTCAAATTCGACAGATTTTAATGACGCTCGTTAAGAAATTTTCTACAATTTTGAGGCATGCTAGACTAATTTGGGTATGCAAGAAACTTCTAATAAAATATTCTCACTAAATTGAAAATTCTAATGGAGTTTTTGAAGAGTATATAATACCAATGTACAATTTCAAAACGATGTTTAAAAAATTGTATAGTATTTACTTCAACTGTCGAATAATAGTATATTTTTTCAATTTCAGCTTAGTCGAGACCCGGCCCACAGCAGGTCCAACTCCGTCTTCAACTCCTTTTAACAGAAGAAAGAACAGGAATGAGGATCATTACGTTTTAAGACCGTGCTGCCACAAAATACATTTAGTTACATTTTGTAACTTGCCAATTCGAATTTATTACATTATTTATGTTGTTTTTATTAGCATTGCTATGTAATTCAATCCATTACAAGTAAAAAATACAGAAAACTTGTTCTTTTTATTTTCACTTTAGCAAAATATAATTTCATAAACACTTCATTCAAAATGGCTACATTTCTTATTGCTAGGTCATTTTTTGCAAAAATTGCAATGAAATCCTAGATAAAAATTATGGTAAACTAACACATTTTGTGTTGTATAATAACCAAACACAACACATAACACATAAAAACGTTCTAAAAGAAAAATAATTGTTGAGATAACAACAAAGATTACGAGTGCTTCATACTTCTGTTAGCACTAAAAGGAAATTGTTCTAGAAAAATTTGAGTTAAATGTTTCCAATAATCATAATAACCAAAATCCAATTTGGTTCTGCCTTAGATATCTTACATATAAGCAGTGATCATTGTTTAATTTTTTAGGTAGGTTTGATATCACAATATCATGTGTCTGACAGAAGATAAAATCGTGCTAAATAAGGTTAATATTATGCCTTCAATATACAAACAGGTGAGTTTGGTGGTGGAAGCACACTTGCAGCAGTTAATATTATATTCATTTACTAGGTAGGACAATAGTGATTCTCAAATCTTGACTTGGTTGTATGTTTCAGCAAGATTCTTACCCGTTAATGCTCAGAGAGAACGTTTTAAATGACCCTTAAATAATTGCAAATAGTTTGTCATCTTTCTTTTTCTAAAGTATTCAATAGATTAATCAACTTCCAAATATTACAATAATTGCAACATCAATTAAATATTGTAGCAGACACAATTTAAATGTTAGAAGTATCGCACCAGCAAACAATGCAGAAATGTTTAAATTTAAAGAGAATGTTTGTTATTAAATTTAAGTTTTCAACTGAATTTTTTCTTGTATTTCAAATACTAATAAAAACATTGGGCCCAAATTGCTATCTCTAAAATCCGCCCAAACCCAGCCCAAGCCCGGCCTAGCCCGACCCAACTTAGGCTCAACTGAAATCCAACCCTGTCTAATACTAGTAACAATGTATAACTTCACAACTAGTAATCGGTTAAAGATCGATACAGATGTGTAAATATATTTCAAGATGGGTGCTTTGCCATTGAATAAACCACAAGATTTGGCCAACAATTCGATTTTGTTAAATCCTCTCTACCTCCAAATGGATCACAATGAATTATGACTTATTGCGTGAAAGAGGCCTTTATAATTTAAATTTCAAACCCATTAAATTGTAACAAAAAATTGAAAACCGTTATTGCCAATTTAATGTTACATATATGCATATACATATATAACCATATACATATACATACATATTTATATAAATTTTATTTCCTAAGTGCTAGACTCATTTTTTACATATTCTACAGGGAAGCAATAAATAATTCTTTTGCTTAACACAATGTCTTAAAAACGAAGATGCAAAATTCGGATCGATGCTGTTAGATGAAGTGAAAAGTTTTGCGTATTTACATGTGTATTAGATTGACGATTGCATTTGCTTGCATAAAATCCACATATGAATTGACCAATGTTGGTAATTGTAACCTCGTCGCTTCACACGGTTATCTTCAATACATTTGCTCGTGTTTCTGAATTGCAATGCCAATCTCACTGTGATATGAGCCCTTTTGTGTTGGCTATCATCAAAGTTAAAATATTTGCTTTCTGTATGGATGTGATATGATTGCAGGCGTCAAAGCTTTTGAATACTTACGGTTATGCAATTCTAAAAAAACTTTTTTAGAAAAACCAATTATTAAATGAATCAATTTTAGCACCAGGAAAATTTTTGATATTGAAAAACGTGTTTTTTAACCTTCTAACAACCAGACAAAAACGTTCAAAAATAAATGGGGGTTTTTACCTTCCTTCTAAGTCTGCCCACCTTGTAAGAACTGGCCATATTTTGAATAACATTTGGTTACAATACCTTATGAATTATTTGAAAACCTAAAACATGATTTCAATGAAATTGTAAATATATATTTGAATTAATATATGTATTTCTTTAAACCATATTTCAATTAGTTTCTATGTACTTAAAATCGTTGAAATACAAAATTGCAAAGAAATAAATGTTATAATTATAAAATTTGACAGTTACTGTTTGTATATTATATACATAGAACTAACCTGATGATCAAAGATTTGCATTCATATGCCTTGTGCTGTGTACTTTCATAATACATACTTAATTTTTGTTTTGTGTCACATTTTCTAAGCACTAATAATATAGTTATTTGGGCTAGCTTATGCATTTTTCTATAGTNGATGCAAAATTCGGATCGATGCTGTTAGATGAAGTGAAAAGTTTTGCGTATTTACATGTGTATTAGATTGACGATTGCATTTGCTTGCATAAAATCCACATATGAATTGACCAATGTTGGTAATTGTAACCTCGTCGCTTCACACGGTTATCTTCAATACATTTGCTCGTGTTTCTGAATTGCAATGCCAATCTCACTGTGATATGAGCCCTTTTGTGTTGGCTATCATCAAAGTTAAAATATTTGCTTTCTGTATGGATGTGATATGATTGCAGGCGTCAAAGCTTTTGAATACTTACGGTTATGCAATTCTAAAAAAACTTTTTTAGAAAAACCAATTATTAAATGAATCAATTTTAGCACCAGGAAAATTTTTGATATTGAAAAACGTGTTTTTTAACCTTCTAACAACCAGACAAAAACGTTCAAAAATAAATGGGGGTTTTTACCTTCCTTCTAAGTCTGCCCACCTTGTAAGAACTGGCCATATTTTGAATAACATTTGGTTACAATACCTTATGAATTATTTGAAAACCTAAAACATGATTTCAATGAAATTGTAAATATATATTTGAATTAATATATGTATTTCTTTAAACCATATTTCAATTAGTTTCTATGTACTTAAAATCGTTGAAATACAAAATTGCAAAGAAATAAATGTTATAATTATAAAATTTGACAGTTACTGTTTGTATATTATATACATAGAACTAACCTGATGATCAAAGATTTGCATTCATATGCCTTGTGCTGTGTACTTTCATAATACATACTTAATTTTTGTTTTGTGTCACATTTTCTAAGCACTAATAATATAGTTATTTGGGCTAGCTTATGCATTTTTCTATAGTGTTTTACAAATTCGTAGTGTAAGACTACACAGCCTTTTCAATATGGATATTAAAGATTTAAGTCCTGTTGGATTTTCTCATTGAAATCCCCCTTGTTTTTTGTAAACAAAAATTTTGTAATGTGTCTGTTGGCATATCAAATAAAATATCAGAAACATATTACTGATTTGTTTAACATCTGAATGATGTGAATTTCTCTATTATTGTATTTGTAAATTTTAAACCAATGTGATCCATTATTATGAATTTTCTGATTTCTTGTCCCCTTGAGTAATATACTCAAGTATTAACTGCTTCAATGCAGGGGTGTCTTAAGAGAGCTGACTCCCACTCATTGTTGCCAGGCTAATTCTACATACTGGTAAAATGCACATCAAAAAATAACATTCAAGATTTTCAAAGTTATAATCAAATCTTGATTTCTGTTGAAAGGAATATAATAGGATACCTGCATAAACAATGAATACTATCAGGCAAATAAAGAATAAATCCTAAAAAATTACCTATTAACCTATTACAATAAAGTAAAAACTACAAAAATAATGAATATAATTAAATTTCTATTTTAAATCTAATTAGAGTATCAAAGCACTGCTAAACATTTACTAAATGCAAATGGCAAACAAATGTTTATAATTATAGAAAATATTTACATTTATTTACTAGCAGTTGAATATTTCAATGATCTAAACTACATAGAAAACATATTTATTCAAATATATATAATTACAATTTCATCAAAAATCATGTCTCTAATGGTTTTTAATTTTTAGCGACATAAGACTTTGGGGAAATGAAATTGGGGAAGCTATACATAATTTTTAAATCCGAAAAATTGTTTGCCATATTTCCTATTGCCATCATACATATTTAAACTTTGTTGTTTCAAATAACTTCATGTGTTTTAGCAAAACGAAGCTTCATGTAGACATATAATTCAATTATGAAAAATTTATTTAGTTAAACATGACAAAATAAGAGGCATGGCAAAACACAACATTTATCTATCCAATTATTGAATTAATTTTATCTTTGAACATATTTATGAATCTCAAAGAAATTGTATGTATAGTCTTCTATCAAGTACTATCATAGTAATCATTTTCAAGATTAAGGACTGCCTATAGTGGCTGTGATGCTCTCAATTTTTTTGGCTTTCCAAACCTTCAAAGAGGTCATAATTCTTCAAGGTGGTTACAAAGCTCTAGAAAGTTTTCCAGCCTAATGACCACCAATGGTTGTCATAATGCTCTCAGTTTGTAATTGCTTCAATGTGGTCATAGAACTCTAAGGGTGGTCAAAAGGCTCCAAAAATTTTCAAAATCTATATCCACTCTAGTGGACATAGTGCTCCCTTTCATGGCTTTTCCTAAGGTGGTAATGAGGCTCTGAAAAGTTTTGGAGCTACATAACCCCCTGGGTGGTCATGATGTTCGTGGTCATGAGCGCTCTGAAATAGTTGCTAAATTGTCATAGGGGTCACATTTTTTTCATGTGGGAAAAGATATGAAATAATTTGTGAACTCTCAATATACACAATTTTAAAATGCAAAGTGCATACCAATGCTTATCAAAGTAGAGGGCACTTCAATATTTGCTGGGGGATGTTTATCTTTGGTATCAGAAACAACACTTTTACTGCATCAAGATTTGCACCAGGACCTTTACTAACACTACCCTTGCCCATGAGGATTAGAAGTTTCGCTTTTTGACTAATTCAACAGCTCTGCTATCTTGTCTGTTGTAATTTCTATGTGTGTTCGTGTCGTGCCCAAGATGTCTTGCCAGAGAATCCATTGCATTTTCTTCAACGGACAATATCTGTGCAGTGGTTGCAAGGTATTTTCCTAATGTTGTAGTTTGCAGAAACTCTGGTTCTACTAAGTCAATTTTTGGGCAATTGCTCACATAGCATCATTTCCTCTACAGGAAACTCTCCATTGGTAAGAAACCATATTTTTTATCCATTAACAAAGCATTCTTTAACACGTACTCAATTAAAGTTTTTACTTGGCCGGAAAATAAAAGAGGGCACTTGGCGACAATGTTTTCCAAGAATATACATGTATATTGAGCAAAGTCTTTTTGCTAACTCCGTTTTGAGATAAGTTTGTGATTGCGATAGTTTACTCTCTTGCAGATTTTTGCATAGTGGCAGGTTGTATTGCTTCCCATGTAATTTATGAAAGTTCTAAACAGCGCCTTCTGTTGAATGCCAGAAGATATGCGACTACGTCAGCTATTACAGACCTAAGAACTTTATCATCTGCAGGAATCAATAGATACCCAGGAATGACATTATCTAAGTATTAAGATAACTTTATGATGTCAGACGTTAGTGGAATTTCATTATTCTTATTATATCTATTTTCTGCAAGGCTTTGAAGCAATTTCGCAGAAATTCTTTCACCCCATTCAGAGTAGTTAATAATTTGCGGAAGTTTTAAAATTCTTCTACTGTGGCGGAATCACGTGCTTGTAGTGCCAATTTCATTCTTGCTGAATCTTCAAATTCAGAATTGCACATTATAAAAGTTTTGAAGAATTTTCAACTCTTCATACATCCGAGAGCTCAAGAGCTGTATTATTCTCTTCATTAAATTGCAAAACAAATCGTGCAATTAAACGAATTTTTTCTCTAATACGTACTTCATCAGAATCATGTTTGCGCTTAGACAATAGGTATTTGACATAGAACTGGATTTCAGTATTTGCTTTCATCGTTTTAGATAGTGTGTCATCCAACAATCTAAAAAATAGTTTTTTATGTATTAATCTTTGTAAAACTCAGTAAAATTTAGCAGTTTTCTGTCTTGGTTCAAATTGACCACATATTGATTGGGTTTAAAGCTAGTTGTTTCAGTGGTGCTATGAGAGATTTTTTTTCAACCATCCATAGTAAAACCTGCATGGTAAGAATTTTTAAAACAATTAACTTACCTTTTCCAGTTTTCAAATGTTTTTAAATTGTGCAAATGCGAGCACTTGTTCCTATATATAGAACTAGTTTATTGCGTTCTTGTTTACTTAACTTTTCTTGGGCATCACATTCTCCGGATCTTCTGAATGGCACTTCTAAATTTTTCAGTTTCACTATTGATGGCTCTGTACATGGAATACGTAAAAGATTCTTGTAAGCCATGCTCTGTACTATCTCAAGCATACCAATCGCGTACAGATCGTTGGAAATTTGCACCAAAGAAAAAGCATGAGTAGTGTTATGGTGAATTCTTTGAGCCAGCTTCTTCTGACTGCGGAACATCATTTTCGTCACTAATTGAAGATAATTTAAATCATTTCAACTGATTTTTATTCATTTTTTTTGGTGTTGAAGTAAAATTGTTAGGCGTCAAATTCTTTTTCAGATGTTGAAGTTCTGGTTCTGCATTAGTGTTTTCATGCATCCATGGAGACTGCCATATTTCTTTTCTAGATTTACTGAATGCGCCATATTGTTACAATAGCCGCTCATCTAAAAATATTTCTATTTATAATAATATATATATATATAT
>CABFPE010000103.1:1371965-1399622 GCA_900660155.1 Hofstenia miamia
ATATATATATATATATATATATATAACACAATATCATTAGTATATAAATTGTATACATTTGTGGGAAATACAAATACTTTATTGAAAATTTCATGCACGATTTCAGCAAGATGGTCGCAAGGAAATATTATGACATTTCATGAAACCCCATGCTTCTCAAGATTCGCAAAGTTCCATAAGGGAATAAGGAGCAGATTATCTTA
Source organism: Hofstenia miamia (assembly GCA_900660155.1). Lineage (NCBI taxonomy): Eukaryota > Metazoa > Xenacoelomorpha > Acoela > Hofsteniidae > Hofstenia > Hofstenia miamia. Next base: position 1,372,169 of record CABFPE010000103.1, read on the forward strand.
AGCGTTTTCAAGTTTTTTGACTGGCGTTAGTTGACCAGTCGTAATTACCAACGGTGGAAGTGAGCTGTTGTTTTTGGCCTAGCCAGAACTGCAGCCTAGTACTTTCTAAAAAATTGGCCCAAGCCGAGCTCGCAACTTACATTAGTTTTAAGTTAGCGGGTAAAATAAACACTAGATAAACAGAACGTTTATGCCAAAACAACATTTTCAATTTAAGATTAAGAACCTGGAGTAGTTTATTGCAAACAAGTTATAAAAAATTGATAATAAACGTGGTAATTATTTAAAATATACTGTTTTGCAAGATTTGTTAAAAATAATGGAAACAGTCCATTTATTATTGACAAGTACCAACTCACAAAAATACTTTTTCTCTGATTTTTTATATCTGATGATGAGCCATAACGTTTAATAAACGCATGAATCACTCCACGAGATGAATTCTTTCAATGAGGTCTTCAATTAGACAATTTAAACATTTCAGTGCACTGAAAAGCTTTGTGAAACATTGACTTTGATTCGCTGTTAGTTCGTTATTTATTTTTCTTTATAATTTGTACTATATTTAACATGTGCTGTTTGGGCATAGTGAATATCTCAGGCCATGATCTAGAGTGGGCCACGTGGAAACTACAACTTTTAGTAACATAACATTGTCAATTACCAAATATAACGAATTTTTACAGGTGTGAAAACTGCATGTAGTTGAAATAGCTCTATATTTATGATAATTATAATAATTTTCTTGATAAACGAATTTTCCTTATTGAAAATTAATTCTTATATTATATATATATAAATTTCTGATATATTTTTCAAATAATCTTGAACGAGAATTCAGTTTTCAATACATAGTAGCAAAGCTTACCATAGCTTTTTCTATCAGGTGAATTAAAACTGAATTAAATGATTTTACCAAGACATTCAATTAAACTTACACTGAAAAAGAATCTTTAAATAATATACAAAGTTATTTTTTAAAGGTTCGCATCTAAAACATGTTGTAAACATATTTTTATTAAAGGGGTGCAGGGTTAACTTAGAAAGCTTGATGTTAAGTTTCCATCTATTTTTGAAGAAGTCGTTTCTGTTTAAATTGTAAAATTTTGGGAATTTTTCTTTGAGAAGTTGATCTTTTCGCTTGACTGTCCCTGCCACTTATCAAAGTCCCACTTCCATCGCCATTGATTTATTTATTATAATGACACTGTAAATATCCCTGAATATGAATTTTATGTGAAAATCTTAATTAAATCAACAAACCTGCATTATGAGCGCTGCTTCAAAAGTGACAGCGTGTGTACAAGTGTTGACAATTGTTTATTTTTATATTTACTATGGTGTATTACTTAAGCATAATTAAAAAATAAATCAACAAATTTACCAGAATTCAATTCCATGCAATACAAGATTTGCAAAATACATATAATGTATTATGGTAAGCGATGACCAAACATATAACTGTGGGAGACACAAACGAAACGTGCAGAATTTTAAACAGCTTGTTAATTGTTAGTCAGCGATTAACTCTTTGTCCAAAACGAAGATTTGAACAGTAAAGATTTTTCAAATGAGAACAATGCTGAAAACATGAATATTTAGCTCTTACTTTTCTAATGGCGTGTAATGTATACATATGAGCATGTCCCGAAAAATGTGAGTTATAAAATAGAATTTTTGAAAGTGGAATTTATTGTATAAGAGGCAATATATTGTAAAAATTATAAGTAAATCTAAACGATTTATGATTCTATTTTTAAGAATTTCTTTTAAATATAATTCAAATTTGAATTACAAGTACAGATTGTACTGCTGCCTTTCTTCAAAGGAAATACTTGTTAGGTTTTGAAGCAATTTGCATTTTATCACACATATGTTTTCTTGAGAATGCATATAAAAAAATTTTTATAGTGATTTCTCTAAATTGGTCTGGTTTTGTGATGGCATAAAAATGCAGGCTAACTTAGAGCAATTACTAAAAATATTGTTATGCAATGTATTAAGGTAGCACGCAAAATTAAATTTTGCTTGCCATCACACAACCAAAATATTTTATACCAAGAAATATTTCGTGTAATGTTGCAGTTGTGTCAAAACTTTGGCATGTGACTGATTCAGAATAAATTTACATCCTTATGTTGGTCAAAGAATAGGTGAATTACATGAGCAAGGACAAGGACAGCATGTGGTTCTTGAATTGACTAAACATCTTGCGGGAAGTGAGAGACATATAACAGCTGACAATTTCTTTACAAGTGTCCTCTTGACATGAACACTTTTTTTGACGACAGCTTATTATGCAGGGACAACTCAAAAAATTAAGAAAAGATATACCATCTGAATTTCTTCCTAATCTGTGTGCTTATGTCATCATTATTTGGGTTTCAGAAGGATTTCACTTTAGGTTCATATGTTCCAAAAAAAACAGAGCTGTCCTTCTTTTATCTTCATACCATAAAAATGACGTAATCGGTATTTTTCCTCATAGAAAACAAGAAATAATCCTAGTTTACAATTGATTCAAGGGGGTTTGATGTGCTCTATAAGAAAGCTAATTTGAAACTACACATGCAAACATAAAATAAATCACTGGCCATTTGCTGTCTTTTGTCAATTGCTAGATATTTGTGCTTACAACGCTTTTGTTTTGTTTATATATCAGCATCCAAATCTGGAAGATGGTGAACATTTATTTGTGAATTGGCTAAGGAAATGCATCCCATTCAAATACAGCCAGTTCTTGAATGTCAATCTTCCACTTCATCATTGGGACATTTTTCTGGTTCTCAGGTTTCTAGATTGTTGAGTGGAAAGAGAAAATATTCTTGTTATTATTCTTTTCCTTGTACAAAAGATATGAAAGTATCAGTTTTGTTTAGTCGATGTAGCCGAGTTATTTGTTCAAAGCATGAAGTAATCATTTACAATCAATGTGTTTAAAGCTACCAATACTTATTTCATTCCTCAAACTAGTTTTATGATGATTTGTTTAGTTGTTATTCGAAAAAATACTTATGTGGTGGAATCTACCCCGCCTGGCTGTTTAAAGTTTTTTCTTGGTAAATCTCGAGTTAATATGCCTACTACCCGCATATATATTTAATAGCTCAAGTATTTTCTACCAGGGCTTTCAATGTTTAAGGAAAATGACATTTGAAATTCGAATATTTTCAAACTTTGATTTTAAAATTTGAATATAACTAAATTCAAAGTTTGACTTGAAATTTGAAAGTTTGAAAATTTGATTACAAGTTTGATATTTCATTTAAATAATTCTTAGATGGAAAAAAATGCATATTTATTAGACCAATGTGCAATTAAGTGCACATGTAGCAATGAGATAGGCTAATGACCACATGATGTATATCTTACCTATATTTTCGTAGCAATATGGAGTGGAACATAAATCATAAATTAATGGTGCTTTTATTATTGTACTTTTTACATAATTTATATTAAATGTCCCTGTGACGTTTAGGAATGTTAAAATTGCTTTATTTACCTATTCCAGGTAAATCAAGAAAACAGACAAACATACATGTGGCATGATTGTCACAAACTTTGCAAAATGTGCTCATTGTTAGCTTAATTATCAAACATGCAATATGAATGAGTTCCAGGGTTTAAATTATATGAATGAATTTCAAATGGTGTTGATGTGCAAATGTTGCTTAAATTTGAATATCAAAGTTTGCTCTTTAGCCTCCAAAGTTTGGTTTGAAATTTGAATTTTAGTATTTTACAAAATTTGATTTTAAAGTTGGAAAATTCGAATTTGATTTGAAAGCAGACTGGGTTCTCCCTTAAGCTCTAAGTCCGCCCGTGGCCTGCCCATAAAGTAAATCTACCATGACGGACCAGCAAGCTGGAAATAGCATTAGTAAAAAAAAGACTTATTGTCGTGAAAAACAAAATTGAATACGAGAAACAAAGGGAAAAATTGAAAAAACAATCAAAATTTAAAAAAATGAAACAAAAAATTAGCTAAATTAGCTTGTTCATCTTGCATGAGCGGATCACCAAAAATTCGTTGATATGATTTCCTTGCATCCTGGTGCGTTTGCATGTGAGAATATTTCCAACATCATTAATACTTTTTTCAGATTGAGTTTCTGTCACAACAATAACTAAGTAGCAACGAGCAATAACTTTAAGATGAGGAAAAGTTGATTGCCTTCAAAAGTCCAAAACATTAATGGTTTTCCTGTTAGAGATTGCTTCAATGTGCTTTACGTAACGGGTATATTGATCATCTTGTTAATGGAATCGATCATCGTCCGAATCTGAATCAAAAAAATGATGGTGCCTTCTTTAAAGATTTTGATGAAGGCGCGATGTTTGATGAATTATCCGTGATTTTATTGATATGTGCAGGAATTTGCTTTTCTGCAATTTTTCTCCAGTTTTTTCAACTTTATTAGAATCACGACGATCTAGAAGAGTTGCGATATAATGATACACAGTTAATTTTTGGCAGCACTTTTCTTGTACGTAACATTTCAGCTGTTCACTCGCAGTTGTTAAACGATTTGTTCTTAGTGCAGCTACGATTATTACAGCTTAACCTATCAACTAATAGTTCTTAGAAATTTTCTTACAGGATATACATATAATTCAATTTATAAGTTTCTTACATTTATCTTATTTCATGTAGCAAAACTTCCCAATCTCCTGTCTGTCGAGAAATATTTAAGTAGTGAAAAGCGCAAATATTATGAGAACTGAGTAGAATTAGTTAGATTGTTCCTACCATGTCAATTATAAACTTGAGTTACTTATCCTAGCGTATTTCTTTGCCCCGGAATGTTTTTGATAACATGTGATTATATTTTTGAAAAATAAAACATCTAGATCCCAGGGTAGGTAAGAGGAAGATGTATTTTAGACAAGAAGAAGAGGTACTTACAACTGCAAAGTTGAAGGACGCTCTAAAGAAACTAAAGAACTGGAAGGCACCTGACAGAAATTTGGTGCATTACATTGATTGCATCAAATTTGAGTTGAACTGGAATTCTGAAGTGTCGAATTTTGTTATTAAATTTTTTTGCTCTTGCATTTATCAAATTTACGGATATGAGGACAATGGTCAGTTATCACTGTGAGCAGAAGATATTTTTGTACTTGTCACAGAGATATTTTAACATGACGATCTTCTGGTGAAAATACTGGCCTCATCCTTAAAGGATGAATTTGATTTGAATTGAAACCAGAGTGGTGCATATACTCTAATAATAAATGTCACACGGGTCTTCTACTTTCAAGACGGCGCGGCGTCTTTTCACTAATGTATAATCGTAGAAAGCGATTTGCAATTGTCAACCATTTGAAATGATTTTGAATATGGAAAAGATGACTATGTAATATTTAATAAAGGTATTGTTGGAGGTCCAGCTGGAAATGGAAAACTAGTTATCACACAACTGCGACTTTTTGTCCCACAATTAGCATTCAACCCTAGTGGAAGAAGGATGTATTTGAATAGCTTTATAAATAATAAATGGGTGACACCTTAAAGGAATAAATCCTATAATCAACCATCAGGCATATTTAGAATAAGTAATTCAATACAAAATCCAGTTAGAAAAAGCTAAGAAAATAAAGAAAATGTTTAAAACAAGCAATCCCAGAGAACTGCATGCAATTAAATAAAGCTAAAGAAAAAGAAGTGTGAATCAATAAAAGTAAAGGAAAAGGAATACATGTAAAAAAAGTAATAAGTTAAAATTTCAGTACTCCTCTTTCAAATTATGATATTTTACAATTTATGAAGAATATTATAAGCTTTCAGGGAATCTTTTCTAGAAATACTCTAAAAAATAATGGTTTTGGATTTTAAGTTTGTAATTTAGACCATTCTTTAAATACTGGCACAACTTGGATAGCATTCTACTACTTTAAGGAACTTGACACTGCCAAACTTGAAGACTTTAACAGTTTTGGCCTACCTGCATTTCAAATTATTCTTTCAATATTTAAGGATGTTAAGGAAAACATAGTGTAAAACTGTGCACAGTATGAAGAAAGTTCTAGTGTATTATGCAGACACTGCTTTAATTAGTTTATATTTGAAAGATGTAAGTGAAGAGATTATTTCTCAATAATTAATGATCTTTACAAAAGAAAGTGCAACAGATATAAAAATGAAGAATATATTTTCTAAAATCTTATATAAATGGGATTCAATAATAGTGGAATGCCTGTTACACATTCTTATCAAGTAGCTAACAGAAATAATTTAGAAACAGAAATCAAGATTTTAAGATGTAAAATAAATCAAATTGAAAATAATAAGTTAGATATATTGGGGTATAGTCTTTATAATAGAGATTGATATATATATATATATATATATATATATATATATCAAGGCGACCTCTACAAATGTTCGTGAAGGCAAAGAAAGAAGAGACACTATAAACAAACAACAGATGGAAAATCACATAGAAAAAAGACTTGCAAATAATGAAAACATTTGCAGAAAATTATGAACATGGTTTTATAAAGGCTCACGAAATTTCACCATTCTCTGAAAAAATATGGTTATTTGGTTTGATAAAAGATTTAGAAACATCTGGAACTGCTTATAAAAATCAATTTTTTAAAACTGTAAGGCATGAGCAAGCTTTAAAATTTCCTACTTATATGGACAAAGGTTTCAACAAAATTTCAATTGAAAATGGATACATTTATGTTAGAAATGCACAGTTACATTACACTTTCAGAATTTTTTTTATCAGAAAATCATTATGAAAAGTTACATTAAAAAAATAATGTATACTATACAATAATTAATACCTTTGTACATTTTAGAGGTAAATAGGGTTTTAGAACTGCTGAGATTTTTCCCAGTAATTTGACTTTATTTACTTTACCAAAAAAGCATGGCCTACAAAAACAATAAAATTTGTAGTAGTGTGTGAAACTTTTAAAGATGTGCATGATGTAAATGTACAAATCAGTAAATTTGGTGTATTGGCTGTACACAATTTAGTAATAGAAGAAATATTTGTTTCCTTAAATAATAGGAAATTAAAATTGCATTGTTCATCTAAATACAATGAACATGCCCTACAGGGTGTAAATGTAAAGGCTAGGAAGTTCAACCCCTCCTGGAGCAGATGCAAGACCAAATGATTGCATTTTGCTAATATTAGTGATTTTGCATTTTCTCAACTGTTATCAATGGAGAAAAAAAATTTCTAAACCGTTTTAAATTTGTGTAGATTAAGCCTTAATTGCTTAGAATTTTTTTAATTTTTTGTTGGTTTCTTCTTAACTATGTTAAACACTTTCATCTCACAAAGTAATAAAATTCCAAAAAATAAGTGGGAACAATGTAAATGAGGTAAGTCTTCTCTTTTTGTAAAGGAAACTGCTAAAATTTAATCTTTTGCTAAGACTTTTATGGAAAATATATAAAAACTTTGCCAATGATTATATTGTAATGTTAAGTGAGATTTTGGCGATTCTCGGCATAATCAACAATGATTTATCAATATGCTTAATTTACAAATATTTTATTATTAACTGGGCATGGAAAAAACTTAACTGCCAATTTTGCACTAAAATTGATTATTGCAATTAACTATTTGCATGTAAACAAACTCTAATAAAAGGGAATTACAAAAAGAGCATTAATATACTGCTATTCTTTTTTCAACCACTTCAAACAAAAATAATTCTATATGAAGATGAAATTTGTGTTTATTTTAATTTGTATAAGAATTTTTACACCTTCCACAAAACTACTAGAGTTTCACTAAAAAGTTTTGACCCAAATTTTATTTTAAACGTTAGTTTCTTTTACTATAACAATTTTTGCATTGTTTTGAGCAAAAAAATTTTGGTATTTATACTCTTTCTTGTAGATATTATGTTAGGTTTATTTGATTTATGTACAAAGGCAAAAAAATTCTACATAGCCAAGGCACAACACTTCAAAAATATTAATAAGGAAGTGATGAGATTGCCAAAAATAAGTTTATTCAAATGTTAAATTCTAATATATCAGTTAAAGCTGTTGTTCAAAATGACAGCAAGTGTATCTTGAATTTCTCTAAAAAAATTCAAATAATCCATTTGTATATACCAAGTTCTTACTTCCTAAATGCTAGATCCTTTTTGATACATTCCACAGGAAGCTATAAATAATTCTTTTATTTAACAAAGTTTCTCAAAAAACGAAGATGAAAATTCGGATGGATGCTGTTAGATGAAGGGAAAAATTTTGATTATTTACAAGTGTTTGTATTAAATTGACGATTGCATTTGATTGCATAAAATCCACATATGAATTGACCAATGTTAGCAATCATACCCTCGTCACTTCACTTGGTTATTTTCATACATTTACTGTTTGTGAATTGAAATGCCAATCTCACTGTGATGGGGAGCCCTTTTGTGTTGACTATCATCTAAGTTAAAATATTTGCTTTCTGTATGGACCTGATATTATTGTGGGTTTAAATTTATAAAATACAAAAGAGACTGCTTTTTTAAAAGGGCTATGAAATTCTATATATTTGAAAAATACATTTTTTAGAACAACCAATTATAAGATGAAGCAATTTTGGCACTAGGGAAATTTTTTCATATTGCTAAAACGTGTTTATCTTTAACCCTCTAACTACCAGACAAGAAACGTCTAAATTTAAAATGGGGCTTTTATATACTCCTAATATAAAACACAATTTTTCTTACTACCTTAAATTCCGAGACAGCAATTACTAAAATATAATGCTGTAGAATGATAAAAAAATTATAATAAAAAATACATGGTTTTAAAAATTATTGTGTCGGGTCCCTAAGGACTTCATGGTAGTTAGAAATTTAAATAAATTTGGCTTTGTTTGAGTTGGGAAATTTGACTAAACAAACCTTCCCACTCAGCCCATCGTGCAAAAACTGGCCATATTTTGAATAACATTGGGTGTATAAGACATTATGAATTATTTGAAAACCAAAGAGTTTCAATATATTTTGTAAAGGTAAAGAGTAGTTGAAAAATTAGTATGTACCCTCTGTCCTAAAAGTCTACGTGCATAAAATATGCAGAATACAAATATTTCTTCCAAAAATATTTGATTTTATTTTAATTTAAAAAATGTACAAAATTATGATTAGACATATCCATTTCCACCTAATTGTTGTGCAATCTGTCTGCACACAGCATTTTGGCCAGTCACAAACTTTATTATGTCTTTCCAACACAAACGGTTCTAAACATTGATGACTGCATTGTGTAGACTGTCTCGATTCGTTGGATCTCTTAATTCCACATGGTAAGCAATAAGACGGAAGAGTCCCTGGTCCAAAGGGTTTACATCAGGGCTTTGGGGTGCTTACCTCAGGACACAAATAATTGAATGGCGGGCCATTACAGCTGTCAGTGATGCTTCAGCGTTTTCGATAACATGATTTAATATCCTTTACCAGGCATTATCACTGTTTGACTACAGCTACTCTATAACATTAGCAGTGTTATTGCGGGTAAGGATTTATTTGTTATTACTGCTTGACTAGTTTCTTCTGATAAATTGTATAACCTAGAATTAACTGCTCACTTTTTAGGTGATGAAGCCATGTGGTAATCTCTTCAACAATCTCCTAGTTGGCATCTGCCCGAAGCAGATCTCCACATCCAGTTTCATCATTCCATCCGATGTTTGAGTGGCACTTCTCAGCTCAATCAAGATAGCCTATGTATACCCTGCGGTAGCTCAGTGCTTATTCAAGGCATGACACAATTCGACTTAAACTCTATTGTGTGAAAGTGTTTCATCACTTTGCAACCTGAACTGTTACTAGTTGTTCATTAAATATTACATGTAGCCATTACTGAAATATATTGGATTATTTAAATATATTCTGTTCGAACAACTTCCTAACCTACATTTATAATTTACTACATGTACGGTCACATTATTGGTCGATTAGAGGTCATTAATTTGGATCTAAAATAATATTAATATAATTCATAGAGTTCGGTCATCCAACCGTTGCTTGCAGTAGGATTGAACTCTCATATTTCGGTTTCTTGTGATTTGTTATTGTGTCCTCTTCCTGTAGTTGCATATTCACTGCTTTTGTGATCTTGTTTATAATTTTCTGTTTTTCATAGTCAGAATCTTCGTCTGATTCTTCATATGTTACCTCTTTGTGGGTCAGTATACATGGTGCCTGTAGCTTGCTCTCCTTTCTGGAATGGAATTCGATTTCGTGAGTTTGCATGTTGTTTATATTCTCCTCTTCTGTTAGTTGTAGCAATCTTGGTTTATCTTTCAACTGTTCCAGTTCTCCCGCCTGTAGGTCGTTATCCTCAATTAATTGTCTGTTTGTTCTCTCCAGCTCTTGATTTTTTTCTTTGCATTGCTGGTTTTATTCTAGAAATCTTTTATTGGACTCCGATAATTGTTGGGTAAGGGTTTTAATTTCGTTTTGAAATAGTTGGCTTTGTTCCTCAAACCGCAGTTCCATATTCACTGTAATCTTGCTCAGTATCTTTTCATTTTGTCATTCCATTTCTTTGACTTTTTCAGTCAATTGTTCTACTTGTTGTCTTAAGAGTTCTTTGTTCTCCTGACTCTTCCTTAGCATGATCATTATATCCAATGAGTTTGTGTCTGGGGGGTTCGTTTCTAGGGGTGAACTGAGGGACTGTAATTCCGCGTCTGTTGCTGAGTTCTCACCAAAATAGGGCGATGATTGTATCATTATGGGGGGTACTGCCTTAACTGCAGTCTTCTTCATGCTTCCTTTTTTTCCTTTTGTCATTTTTCTTCTGGTTCGTAGTGGCTTTCCTATCTCTAGGTCGTGATCCCAGGATCTCAGTGAAGTGCTTTGTTTGGTTCAGGGTATCTCTCTTTCTATTACTGGTTGGTGGTCGATTAGAGGTCATTAATTTGGATCTAAAATAATATTAATATAATTCATAGAGTTCGGTCATCCAACCGTTGCTTGCAGTAGGATTGAACTCTCATATTTCGGTTTCTTGTGATTTGTTATTGTGTCCTCTTCCTGTAGTTGCATATTCACTGCTTTTGTGATCTTGTTTATAATTTTCTGTTTTTCATAGTCAGAATCTTCGTCTGATTCTTCATATGTTACCTCTTTGTGGGTCAGTATACATGGTGCCTGTAGCTTGCTCTCCTTTCTGGAATGGAATTCGATTTCGTGAGTTTGCATGTTGTTTATATTCTCCTCTTCTGTTAGTTGTAGCAATCTTGGTTTATCTTTCAACTGTTCCAGTTCTCCCGCCTGTAGGTCGTTATCCTCAATTAATTGTCTGTTTGTTCTCTCCAGCTCTTGATTTTTTTCTTTGCATTGCTGGTTTTATTCTAGAAATCTTTTATTGGACTCCGATAATTGTTGGGTAAGGGTTTTAATTTCGTTTTGAAATAGTTGGCTTTGTTCCTCAAACCGCAGTTCCATATTCACTGTAATCTTGCTCAGTATCTTTTCATTTTGTCATTCCATTTCTTTGACTTTTTCAGTCAATTGTTCTACTTGTTGTCTTAAGAGTTCTTTGTTCTCCTGACTCTTCCTTAGCATGATCATTATATCCAATGAGTTTGTGTCTGGGGGGTTCGTTTCTAGGGGTGAACTGAGGGACTGTAATTCCGCGTCTGTTGCTGAGTTCTCACCAAAATAGGGCGATGATTGTATCATTATGGGGGGTACTGCCTTAACTGCAGTCTTCTTCATGCTTCCTTTTTTTCCTTTTGTCATTTTTCTTCTGGTTCGTAGTGGCTTTCCTATCTCTAGGTCGTGATCCCAGGATCTCAGTGAAGTGCTTTGTTTGGTTCAGGGTATCTCTCTTTCTATTACTGGTTGTTAGATAATGTAACAGTTTGCAGGTTTTGTACTTTCACTTGTAGCTTTTTGTTGCCGTCATGCGGGCAGTTTAACTAAATGTTTCTTCTTTAGAGTTGCTGTTCTTGGCTGTCATGGTCGCCATGTAATATCCTCTACCAGGCATTATCACTGTTTGACTACAGTTACTCTATAACGTTAGCTGTGTTATTGCGGGTAAGGATTTACTTGTTATTACTGCTTGACTAGTTTCTTCTGTTAACACTTATAACCTAGAATTAACTGCTCACTTTTTAGGTGACGAAGCCATGTGGTAATCTCTTCAATGATCTCCTAGTGGGCATCTGCCCGAAGTGGATCTCCACATCCAGTTTCACTGTTCCATTCGATGCTTGAGTACCACTTCTCAGCTCAATCAATATAGCTTATGTGTACCCTACATTAGCTCAGTGCTTACTCAAGGCACAACAAAATTTGATTTAAACTCTATTGTGTGAAAGTGTTTCATCACTTCGCAACCTGAACTGTTACTAGTTGTTTGTTAAATATTACATGTAGCCATTACCAAAATATATTGGCTTATTTAAATATATTCTGTTCGAACAACTCCCTAACCTACATTTATAATTTACTACATGTACGGTCACATTATCAATCGATTATAGGTCATTAATTTGGATCAAAAATAATATTAATATAATTCCTAGAGTTCAGTCATCCAACCGTTTACTGACAATCAATTATTTAATACATGTAGAAATGAAATGCTAGTTGACTAATTGAAAGAAAAACCTCTATGCCTAACATATGTGCACTTTCGTGATCTGGCACAGAGACCCTAGAATCGTTCCCTGTGATGTATCCAGACCACTACTAAACAAAATGTAACAGTTTGCAGGTTTTGTACTTTCACTTGTAGCTTTTTGTTGCCGTCATGCGGGCAGTTTAACTAAATGTTTCTTCTTTAGAGTTGCTGTTCTTGGCTGTCATGGTCGCCATGTAATATCCTCTACCAGGCATTATCACTGTTTGACTACAGTTACTCTATAACGTTAGCTGTGTTATTGCGGGTAAGGATTTACTTGTTATTACTGCTTGACTAGTTTCTTCTGTTAACACTTATAACCTAGAATTAACTGCTCACTTTTTAGGTGACGAAGCCATGTGGTAATCTCTTCAATGATCTCCTAGTGGGCATCTGCCCGAAGTGGATCTCCACATCCAGTTTCACTGTTCCATTCGATGCTTGAGTACCACTTCTCAGCTCAATCAATATAGCTTATGTGTACCCTACATTAGCTCAGTGCTTACTCAAGGCACAACAAAATTTAACTTAGACTCTATTGTGTGAAAGTGTTTTATCTATTTGCAACCTGAACTGTTACTAGTTGTTTGTTAAATATTACATGTAGCCATTACCAAAATATATTGGCTTATTTAAATATATTCTGTTCGAACAACTTCCTAACCTACATTTATAATTTACTACATGTACGGTCACATTATCAATCGATTATAGGTCATTAATTTGGATCAAAAATAATATTAATATAATTCCTAGAGTTCAGTCATCCAACCGTTTACTGACAATCAATTAATTAATACATGTAGAAATGAAATGCTAGTTGACTAATTGAAAGAAAAACCCCTATACCTAACATATGTGCACTTTCGTGATCTGGCACAGAGACCCTAGAAGCATTCCCTGTGATGTATCCAGACCACTACTAAACACTGCTCGATTAGCTCGACATCATAATAAATAATCAAAACATTAATATGAAACAAAATAAGAATTCTGAATAAAATTCTTTATCAAACTTCTTACAGGATTTTAATCTATTTATAGTATTTCCAAAAGAAGTACCTGTCGATTCAAATTTAAACTTTCTGCCAAGATGGCGGCTGAAAATAATGAAAGCGTCAGTTCGTCAAAAAGTATTTTTATTTACGGGCACAAATATCTCTTTTTTGACACATGTTGTTTCTTGGTTGCATATTACAAATAAATCTGAAATAACACTAATTGATTTAATTACAATATTTCTAATCAACTTCTTTTTGATCTCATTCTCTTCTTGCGACGTTTGCAGCTTATTTCTGATTTCATTTGGATGATGCTATAATGAGGTGTCGAATATTCAAATTGCATGGTATCAATACCTAAATGTTTGCATTCTGGCAGAATTTGCTCATCTAAAAGTAGGCAGAAAAATGGGCCTTCATGGGAAACATCCATCCAGTATGCATCACCAGGAAAGTGATAGTGACTGTTGCATTGATAGAATCTTTGTTCAGCAACTGGCCACAATCCCAATTTAGACCTCAGCAACAAACTTTGAAGAATGTGATGGTGGGTGTTAAAATAAAATTGGAGAAGTACCCCGACAGTACACATGTTTTTTTTCGCCAAAAGCAATACCACCATTTTTCATCCAGATAAGCTGTTAACCTTGAATAATGTGGGTTGTTTCTGACAAAATCAGCTCGTCTTTCAATATTCTGGGCACATAATGGAGGTCGTGAAATTGTCTTGCATAACTTCATTTTCATAGTTTTCCTTGTTCTGTTCACCAGATCATGAGAGCAATTAAGTAATCTCCCTAATCAGCGAGAAGAACTGTTGTGGTGCCTGTCATTTCGAATTTATTGTTCCATTTCATTTTGAAAGACACGGCCATTAACTTTTCTGAGTCGGCCAGATCTTCAGGCAGATCGCACATCACTTCGATCTTGATATTTCCGATATATCGAGGAAAGATAATTTCATCCTATTGCATATTCTTGACAAAGATCTTGTAGTGTTTCATCCCAGATTTATCCTTTATTCACTGGTAGCGTTCAGAAAGTTCATTTGCTCTATTCTATTCATTTTTCGTGCAAGTGACTTAACAATCTTACTTCCCTAATCTTTACACTGACAGAAAACCAAAAATTACAGCAGCCAATCACAAACATATACTGCTATTCTATTTATAGTAAATACATAATCACTATATATTACTACTAGAAATCATTTTTCACATCAGCGTAATAAATTTAAATCTATGCATGCAAACTTTTATGACAGAGGGTACTTATTTTGAACTTTCTTAATGATAAATAGGTAAAATTATGAAACTCCAAGTAACATCGAATTGGATTGTTGTATATAATTCAACAAGCTTAATATTTAGGTGAACACCATCTATAAAATTCTAAATCCATAAGAATTGAATAAAGTTATTAATCATTAATACCAGACTCTACTGATATGTATGCCATTTATTTTTTCACAACAAAATCAAAACATTTTACAAAAAAACAATTGAAGGAATAATAATGTGACATTGCGCAAGGAGTCTTGGCTTTGAAAAGAAAGCTTTTCAGGCTTAAAAAATGAAATATCTTTTTGATAGCTTTCAAATTTCTGATTACAAATCTAATATTTATTTTCAAAATGTTTTTGCTTAAACAAATTTGCAGGTGGCTTTTATAAATGCGAATGAACTTTAAAATGTGAAACTAGAATATTTATAGTACACTCACATACATACCATAGATGATATTATTATATGAAACCCCACAAAAATTTAATAAAATATATTTTCAAATTTCATTTAAGCAGTGTTGCATTTTTCATTATATGTCTTTAATTAGCTTAAGATGTATGCATAACGTTCTAAAATGAACAAGGATAAAATTTTTCATTACATCTTAAAAGTTGTAATTTTCTTTGATACAAGCAAATTACCGTGCATTGATGCCATGCACATATAATGTTACAAAAATGTTAATGTCCAATAGCTCTATCATTGTGCCCCTTAATGTCTGTGTTAATTAAGAAATCATGCCAAATGGTATTCAAATGTTGTGAAATCAATCTACCCTCATCATTTCCCATTGCTAAATGGAATGATCACATTGAGGAAGTATGTAAAATAGTGTCGCGTAATTTATTTTGTCGAGAAGAAAATATAAAAATAGTTTTGAGCTATGTAGTCATATATTCCTAAGGTTCTTGAAGAATCTCAAATTTAAAAAATATTTTAAACATTTTTTTTTCAAATATAATGACAATGTCATGTGAAATCGCAAAGACGTTATCCTGGTAAGTGCAGTCCTTTATTTGTTGGTAGTAGCTGTTCAAAATTGTGGGCTTTATTAATCAATACAATAATTAACGTAGAGTTAGTAAATTCTATTCTTGCATCGTGAGAAATGAAACTAGAATATATAATTATAGAGAAAACCATCAGTAATTTGTGGTTATTGTGATTAAGTAAAGTGACTGAAACAACTAAACCTGTTGTTGAAAATGCCCTATGAGTATTTAAATTGTTACATCATATAATTTCATTCTGATGATTACCATTCTTATCCCTTGGACTCTCGCCATCCTCAACATTTGATCTAACTGTTTTTCCAAGTTTTTATTATATTCTTTCTATTTCAAGATGTGAATGATCCTTATCAATATTGATTTCCGGTATTTTTACAATTTGTTCAATGTATGCCATTATCCCTTGGGCTATTTCCAACATAAAATTTTCGTAAAATGTGACATGGACCGTGCTGTGCATGTATGGTCTTTCTACCATTTCGTCTAGCTCTCTCTGATAACTTATTATTGTGTTGACCATTGGTATTTTCTCTGCGTCTAGCATGATAGGTAAGTTGCTGCCCTCTGTTTTTGCTACTCTTCTTATATAACTTTTCATTTTTGGTGATAGTTTTTGATATGCATTGTTTCTCATTTTTAGTGTTCCCATGAAATAGGGGTGCAGAGTTTCCCCATCTATCTTTGACATCATTTTCTCTCTTTCTTTTGAGCGTACTTTTCTTTCTGATGTGGTTTTGGAGGGGGCGTGTAGCAGTGTAATCGTTAATGGTCTGCTGGTGCTCGGCTCACCTTCCAGTGAGTCCATGCTGATGGTCTCTACTGATTCACCATCGAATTGGCTCACATTTGATGCTTTCAGCAATTGACCAGTTGCAGGTTCCGTAGATACGTCAGCCTCGAATTGCTTTCATATTCATACAGTTCTTCCCCCACTTGCACCTTCCCCAGGAACTCCAATTGTTCCACTGCCGTCTTTTTGTCTCCTTGGCGTCAACACAGAGAGTTAATTATTCTTTTAAATAATTATTTCCTGTTGGATGCGGGTAGGGATGCACTGATATTAATTCTTCACTCCAACATGAGATACATTGTTATTAACTTGCATTAACTTTAAGAAACTCCATACTATTTAGGTACACTGTTGTCACAGTTCCTCTCCGTGATTCCACTATGGCCTCCAGTCAACTCTGATCTCTGATCCAATCAACATCTGTGTGCCTCCATTGTAACTTATGTGTTCCCTATCCTAACTCAGTGCAGCTCTCAAGGCTGGATGTAACTGACTTAAACTCGCTTTGTAATGTGTAATTATATACTTCGCAGTGTCACTAAATATTACTTCAGCCATTACCAAAAACTATTGGTTTTGATTTGTTTGTAAAGCTCTATGGCTGTGCAAGTATCTACCATTAATCTACAGTAGGCTACCCAATAATCTATTTGTACATTGAGGTGTATCAATTCTGCTATTTTCGTCTCTGTTGCTATCTTCTCCCATAGGAACACATTCTCCACTCTTATTTGTAAATCACCCAGGAAAGGTGGCAGTTCTTTGAGAGTTGTTCTTCCAATAATCACCATTCTTATACCTTTGACTCTTGCCATCCTCAGTGTCTGATCTAATTGTTTTTTCCAGGTTTTTGTTGTACTCTTTATCCTTTAGAATATGGATGATCATTAGATTATCTTTGTCGATGTTAATTTCTGGTATTTTTGCAATTTGTTCTATATATGCCATGATTGCTTGGGCTGTTTAAAGTGTGAAATTTTCATCAAATGTGACATGTACCATGCTGAGCATGTATGGTCTTTCTACCATTAAGTGAGTCCATGCTGATGGTCTCTAGTGAGTTGCCCTCGAATTGGCTCACAGTTGACTCTTTCAGCAAATGACCAGTGGTGGGATCTGTAGATACATCAGCCTCAAATCACTTTCATATGCGTATGGTTCTATGCCCACGTACACCTTCCCTGGGAACTCCAATTGTCACACTGCCCTCGAGTTGGCAAAGTGGACTGGAAGGAAGGCTGAGCTGCTTTTCACCAGTTCTCTGCATTCCCTCAAGTTGGTGTAGCAGATCTCCAGCAGGAGAGGCATTATGTCTTTTTGTCTCCCTGCCCTCAAATCAGCATTGGGGACTACTCTGACGCCTTCTCACTCTGCGCATTTGATTAGTCATTGGTTCCTTCTCGTCCCTTCCACCTTCTGTCTGACGTCCAGTTCAAGACCTCCTTCATATTCTTCTCCACAGGTTTGACGTTGTCATCTCTTCGGCTCTATGTTTCTAGCAAACTCTCTTCCTCAGCAGTTGTTGCTGTTGCATCTCATTTGATTTGCCTATATTCAGAAAGTAAATTTAAATCCCATACCTCTTGGTCATTTATATATTCATGTCTTGCTACTCTCCTTGGCAACTCTCTCCTTTGTATGTTTTCATTATCAATGTTCATTTCGAATTCCTCATTGAAACCTTCTTCTGGTAAACTGTCATTCATATCATACATAATTTCATTTCCATAGATTCGATTTATTTTAAATTCTGCATTTTCATCCAATCTCAATTCCTCAATATCTGCTGTTGCTCCTTTTAAATTCTGGAAGTGCCATTGTTTAACATGTATTCATTATTTGTTAGTACCTGATTTATTTTATATGGACCTGACCAAATCATTTTCAATTTTCAGACCTGGTTTGTGTCTGTCAGTTTCATCAATGTAAATGTGTAAACTGTGTCGCCTATTTTGTGTGTGTGACCATAGATTTTTTAATTATAGTTTCACTGTTGTCTCATGGTGGATTTCTTTGTGATGTGGCACATTGTCTCGTGTATTGCTGTTATTTGGTTTCTTAATTGTTGACGTATTGATTATCCATCTTCTTGCTGTAGCTGAAATATTGCATTGATAATGGCATTGCAGCCTCTCTTCTGAACATGGCCTTGAATGGTGTTATTCCTGTTGCTGAGTGTAAGGATGTGTTATAAAAGTATTCGATCATTTCGATTACTTCCTGCCACCTGTTGCCCCCTATTCTCAATGTTGTCATTCTTATCAGTTTGATTAGTGTCCTGATCAATCTTTCTACGGTGCCATTCACCTGTGGGTGATACACTGTCATCCTTTCACTCACTACCTCCAGTAGACGTGACATTTCCTGAAGTAGATTACTTTTGAATTGAGGCCCCTTGTTTGCGATTATTGTCTCCATGGGTCCAAACTTTAGGATCCATTTTTTCATTACTATCTCTGCAGTTGTTTCAGCCATTGTGTTCTTCATGAGGATCAATCTCACATACTTGGTGAAATTGTCCACCATTACTATTAGATGCTGATATCCCTCCTCATACATCAACAGCATTTCCAAATCTATGTGTACAATCTTTGAGATGAGATGATCTTTTTTTCATTGAAAAAAGGAAAACATTTTTATAATTAATTGATTAATTAAATAGCATATAGTTTGTAACTAATTTCATATTCAGCTGCAGTTGTGATAATCATCAAGTATTCTAAAACTGCACATTCCATTTCATTAAATTAGTAGTTTATTGATTTATTGCAATTTGTTAGTATATGTAAATTAGATTAATTAAGATATTCGCCAATAGATCTTCAGAAGTGCCATCAATGTCTATCAAGTTAATTCACCACAACAACTGCCATGAAGAAATTTATCTATTCATCTTAATGTATAATTCCTGATAATATAACAATTAGAACTAACAAATAAACTCTACTAAAAGCTTTTTGATACTAAACTGATTACAGTTTGGTTTCTTTTTATGACAATTACTGGTATACTTTAAGCGCCTGTCACGGTCGCCATGTAGAATCATGCCAACTCGCCGTGATGGCCATACTTAGAGAAAACTGTTACTTTTCTTAGGTTAAACATAACGCGAGGTTGACAATTTTCCAATTTCTCTCCTCTACTATAAATGCGTGGTTCATTAACATATTTAATATACCAGAGCCTTTGTAGCTACTTAGTTAACCAAACTTATTTAGATCAAGCGGAGAGATTAGAGAACAGGATCGACGCTCAAATAGAAGCGGCGCACTCTCAGGAACACACTCGCCAGCTGCATCTTACCAATGTGACTGCCAACGGAGTAAAGAGAACAATAATAGAATGGTGATGTGCATCGTGAACTCAGTGTAATGGTGATTGCAACTACCTAACAATTTAGTGCATTGATTGTTTTTGTTATTACGAGCTAATGCAATAAACGAAATGTCGCAACCATTCTGCTGTGATAGCTTATTATGAGGCCCTACATTTAATAACCCTACATATAGATAAATAAATAACAGCCCTTTGTACATGTAAACAATCAATGCCGTCAGCAAGAAATAAGAAATATAAGTCGGCCGAAGGTCTCCCTTACAGAACATTGAGCAACATGTAACAACTATTAAAGTAATCATATGTAATAATCTATAAAGATACAATCGTAATAGATATTCCAGTATGACTATTGATAAATCATCCATCATCATGCAACGTCGTAGAGGTGGTGACAAATAACTTAAGTTTAGTAGTAAGATAATTAACATGTAAGACTCGTAGGTCGCGATAACACTATCTGACAAGCAATGACATTCAGGAAAGCTATAACGGCAAAAACTCCTATACCTATTCGTAACCTTAGAGTACAACGTAAACTGGAGGTGGGAGACCACCATACAATTACCCTAGTTTGTATACGTTTAGCTTTCCATTTAAATATACAAAATGACCTGACAATAGAAAACTAATCCAAAGTAGATTTGCTCATCAATTATTACATCCAATGCATTATATTTATAGCACTTTTTGATAAACAATTAAACACTCGACAAGTACCTGCTATTCTTTCTTGTTGACAGTTTTCCCTTGCTTTAATATTTCTGTTAATTTTACGCAACGTCAGCTTTAATTTGACTATGCTGTTTGACCATCTTTTGTTTTGTCAAATACCGTCGAGTATAATTTTAAGTATTAACTGCACAAAACATTTTACAAACTGAATAATCAATCCTATCATGATTTACAATTAATCATTATAATCAATAATAATTTTAGTCTTTGTTTCTTCATTCTTTTCCTCTCATCCTGACCAATCATGATAGTCTTGATAGATTATGTCACATTACTTACTGGTCATTTGTTAAATTTTCTTATTTCCAACAATTGATTTAAATTTTTAATTGTCTGTTTAGGCTTGTTTCATCAAAAGCCAAGCAAATAAACTTTAGCTGAACTATTTTTTGCTGTACATTTTCCTGATCTGCTTTATAATCTTGATTAAAAATAACTGATTTACAAAACCACTACTCTAAATAATATTATATTGCATTCTATCACTGTGGTCAGAATACATGCCTTTCAGTTTGCACTTTTCAACTTTTTTGACGCTAAGATGAATGCCTTTAGGCTTGCATTCTGTTACATGCACCTCATTTATTGGCTTGCTATCCTTAAAGAGATGGTATGGGCTTATTTGGCACTCAATGTATGTTTGTGTTATCCCCTTCAACAGCTAGCTGTTTTGATTGGATATAAATGGGTTTTAAACTATATGTTCAGCTCTCCTCAGATCTCCCATATATGAACTCTCATCATGCATAGGTAACTTTATCAATGTTTGTCTCTGATTTTCCACTGGAGCTTAATAATTGGTATCATTGTTGTTGGCAGAGGTTTGCATACAAGAAGTTGCAATTTCATCATCTGTTCTCTTGCTCTGTCTGTTCCTCTTGTTGCTCTGGCTTTTATAATTCCTATCATTGCTGGGAAATTACTTTTCTTTGACTTCACTCCTTCCCAGAATTTCACAGTCAAACCTGATTTGCTTACATTTTTAATGTCTTCTTGCCTTAGTGATAACTTCACTATGATGCATTCAATGCCAATTGCTATTTGGTGTTATGGTCTAACCAATTCTTTTTCTGTAAGCATCTCTGTGTAAATGTATTTCATTACAGATTTGGATAATTACTCCTTCAGAGGTTCCTAAAATCATTCTGCTATATTTTTGCATTGTTCATGTTCTATAGTTGCTTTTATCAGAATTCTGTTGTTGTGGGTTTCAATCTACTTCATTACATGCTCATACACATGCATATTCAATTTATTGATGCTCACCCTGTCTATGGTCTGTTGTATTCTTGGCAGCATTTCAATAGCAGGAACTCTTCATTGTGGAGGGCCTTTGCTGTCTTCTGCAAAACTATGATTATATTTATGATTTCATCATTATTATCTCTCTTAGTTTTTCTTTTATGCTTTAGAATTTTTACAAAGGGGCATCATAGATAATCATTTGTAATTTTCTTCATCATTGATTGGGATTTCACATTAGTGTTTGTTTCCCTAATCCTCAGAGCAATGTCTCATCTGTTTGCCCTCTTTCTTCCTATGATCATTTTTGTAATTGGCAAGGATTGTGAATTGTTTCAGGTGTAAACCAGCTGTAGTACCCCAAATATACGTCCTTGTTTTTTCAGAAAATATGTATGTTTCCGTAGAGCAAATGCCTAGCCTATTTGCAATCTCTATTGGGGAGAGCTTCCCTATCAATGTCTCTTTTTTAATAATCATTGTGAACAACTTTTCATACTGTGTCATTGCTATCCTACTTTTGACTGGGGACATACTAACCTTTAAATTTGCCAGCAGCTAGTTCTTTATGTTAGGAATAATTAGTGATATTATGATTTTGTATTGCATTTTACTAGCTATCTTTACTCTGGTTCACTTGTTGATGGGAGCATGTATGTTTCCATTTTCAGTTAGAAATATTACCATTATCCAGGCTGTACTTTGGTACTTGATTATTGGACAGCTTAGTCCCTCGAATATGTTTCTGAAGTTTATTTGAATTGCAGCTTGTAGTTTCATTCTATTTCATCTAGTATCTTCTCTATTGATTCATGATATTTGGCTAAAGGTGATTTGATTGTTGTTTGTTCTGCTTTGATTTTGAGCCACCCTTCAGGTATCTCTTGTAAAAATTCTTTGTTCTGGTCAAGATTGCATCAAGCATGTGCATTTGTTATTTTATTTATATCTTTGGTGCATACTTTTGTCTCAATTGTTTGTGCCAGAATGTACATGTCTACTGTCATTGTTCGTTCAACCATTAGTCAGTGTGCCTGCACCCAGTGATCACTTTCAATTAGTCTGGATGTTGTTTGTTGTATTATAATATTGTCTATCATGAAGATGTTTTATGTTTTTTCTGCCATGATCTCCAAATTTTGTGGTGGCATTCTGTTTTCTGTGATTCTGACAATAATAAGCTGTACTTTCTCTAAATTTGCAGTCATCATTGTTTTATCAATCATTTTTGTTATGTTCTTAACATACTCTGCATCTTTTAGGAAGTGTATAATGAGTAGATTCTCTGTTTCTAAATTTACTTGGTCATCTTTTGTCAGTATGTGTCTGCATATCATCAATTTCTGAACTTCTTCTAGGGGGAATTTGTTACTGAAGACCACATGAACCATGCTTCTGAAATAAATTCTGGACATTCTTATGTTCATATCTTTAGGATAGCTGATTACTGTATTGATATTTGGCCTTTGCTGTGAGTCAATGACTAGTTTTATGTTTGTGATCTTTGTTTTTGCCTTGGTATATTTCAATATGATCTCATCACATGTTGCTAGTGATATTTTCCCATGTGTGTTTCCCATTATTCTGCTTGGAGCTATGAAGCATGGGTGTAGTATCTCTGCTCCAACATGTGTCAATTTATCTGATCACAATTTTGATCTCATTGATGATACTGACTGGCTGTGACTGAGCAGAACATGCTCTTCTGTTTACTTGTTCCTTTGAGTTTGTATCTTGCAAAATACTTTATTCATCATGCTTGTACTTGGTTGTTCCTAAAGGCAGATGCACTACTGACATCCTGCAGCCCATCATCTTTCTTTTTATGACTGGGTGCAGTTTTCAGTAACATTATACCCCCAGCTTCAAGTTTGCAACACAGGTTTTTGTCCAATGCCAGCATCTCAGAAATCTTTAAGGTTGCCTTGGATGCTGTGTGAGTATGTGGTTCCACTGGTTTCAGAAGTTTCAGTTTGCCCTCCACCAGTGGTCTGCTACTCTGTTCATCATCACTGTGATTTCTTGTACTCATACCCTCTGGTTCACTGAGCTCTGTGCTTCCTGCTCTCTTTAGAGTCTTGGGATGTCCTGTGGGCTTCTCTCCAATTATATTCCTCTGAATGATCTTGTGTTCTCCTCTTCATTGTTCCTAAACAAAGTTACAGTATTTAAATCCCATATTTCAGGGTCATACCAACTTATTTTTTTAGCCTCTCTTTGAGGCATTATAAGAGGTACATTTTCAGATTCACTTATTTTATAATATACTTGATCATTGAATTCTACTTCACTTACACTGTTGACATCGCTCATCAAATAGTAATTTTAATTTATATTGTGTATTATTTTGAACTGTGTTTTGTCATTTGATTGTGTTTGTTTGATGTTGCCTATTGAATGCTTCAGGTTTTGGAAGTGTAATGTGCTTCAATTACTCAATTTTTATTGAATATTTGGTAATGTTTTTACCACAGTGAAAGGACCTGCCCATTGTGATCTTAATTTTTTCACTTAATTTACATCATTCATGTTCTCTATTGTGTAGGCATATACCAGATCACCTGCTTTATGGGACTTCCCATATAAATTCTTATTACAATTTTGCTCTTGTCTCACTGCTGATATTTTCATGCTCCTACACATTATTTCATAGACTTCTGTTATTTGATTTTTCAATATGTTGATGTATTCATTGTTGATGACTTTATGATAGTCAGTGTATTGCATTGACAATGTGGTTGATGGTTCTCTACTTAACATTGCTTTGAATGGGGTGATCCCTGTTGTCAAGTGCACCACCATATTATAGAAATATTTGATAATTTCAGTTACCTGCTGGCATTGTCTACCTCCCATTCAGGATGTTACTGTTCTCATTAGCTTAATGAGTGTTTGGTTTATTCTTTCTACAGCTCCGTTTGCTTGCAGGTGATATGCTGTTGTTTTGCCATGTTCAAACTCCATTATTTTTGTAAAATCCTTGAACAACTTACTTTTAAATTGGACTTCTCAATCAATGATTTTTTCCATTAGCTGCAGTTTCAGTATACATTCCTTCACAATCTTTTCTGCCACTGCTTTCACTCTTGTTGACTCCATAAGTAACATTCTGAAATATCTCCTAAAGTTATTGACCATCAATATTGCATGTTATTACCCATCATCATTGCTTGGCAGTATCTCCATGTCCATGTGCACTATTTTGTTCATTGATGTAGTGATTATCTTCTCCAGCAGAGCATTTTCATTGGGAAAGTGTAGTCTGTTGTGTAGTAGGCAGGTACTGTATATGTTTATGATGTCTTCAATTACATTCTGTAGGCCAATTGTTATGTATTTTGTGTTAAATGTTGACTCCATATGGTTTATGGCCATGTGGCTTTCTTGTGAGTTTTGCATACTAGATCCCTTTTGTAATATTTTGGAATCATTGTAGCATCTGCTACTAAGCATTAACAGAGTTAATTATTCTTTTAAATCATTGTTTCCTGTTATATGCAGGTATGGATGCACTGATGTTATTTCTCTGCTGCAACATGAGATATGTTATTATTAACTTGCATTAACTTTGAGTAACTCCATACTATTTAGGTATGCCATTGTTGCAGTTCCTTTCCGTGATTTCACTATGGCCTCTGGCCAATTTTGATCTCTGAACCAATCCACATTCATGTGCCTCTGTTGTTGTTTGAGTAGTTCCAAGTCTCAGCTCAACAAAGTAACTTATGTGTTCCTTATCCTAACTCAGTGCAGCTCTCAAGGCTGGATGTAACTGACTTAAACTCAATTTGTAATGTGTAATTTAGTGCTTTGGAACCTGGCAGTGTCACTAGCTGCTTAATAAATATTACTTCAGCCATTACCAAAAACTTTCAGCTTTAATTAACATAGATAAATAAGTAACTAGTTACTTACAGCTTCCTACCTTACATTTAATTAATGTTACATGCGTGGTCATTTTATCGGTCTATTTATAGGTCACCTAATTAGATATGTAATATAGATATAACCTACGGTAGGCTTCTTAGCCTTTTCTCTGATAATCAATTATTTAATACATGCAAACGATTGAATCTGTAGTCAGCTAAACGGAGTAAAACTCCTATTCGTACACCTAACGTAAATGCAGGTTCATGGCTTGGATCAAGAACCCTCGAATTGCTCCCGATGTGTGCCCAAGACACTACTACTGCATCTACCGTTTAGCTTGATATGATTTATAAGTAAGCAAACCAAATGAAATCTAAAGATAAGATTTTCGAAGAATTTACTTCAACAGTTTCCAAATTGATTCTCACTCTATTTATAGTTAAATTTAAAAAGTAACTGTTGTTCGAATTTGAATTTATTCGTTTACCAAAAATGGCTAAAAATAATAAAAGCGTTTTCGCCCCCTTTGGTCAAATTATTCGTTGAAAAATTTGGTATCTTGTTTCTTAGTTGCATATTACAAACATAATGATGATAATTAACTTTAATTTGTTTACAATCAATAAATCAGAATTCGATCTTAATACTGACTAATCCTTTGTTATTCTTTTCTTAGCAGCATTATGCCTTGGATTATGCTACACTCTCACATGGATGTGGCTTTGAACGTTGATGAAATTAACAAACATTACGCACAAGTTTCCCATATTGATACATATACTGCACCGGTCTGTGATTACGTAGATGACAGTATTCCTCCTGAATTTACAATTCATGAAGTTTACCATAGCTTACGGAGAATAAAGAAAACTGCGCCAGGAATTTATCAGATTCCATATTGGCTCATTCGACAGAATGCTCACAACCTAGCCGAGCCTTTGTGTCACATTTACAATTTGTGTTTGGTAAGAGGGTGCTTTCCGAATTCATTCAAAGTATCCAGAGTCGTTCCTATTCCGAAACGCTCAAAAGTGAAGTCTGTTACTGACCTGAGACCTGTATCTGTAACGCCAATCCTGTCGAGGCACTTAGAGAGAATGATATATGACAAGTTCATCTCCAAAGCCTACAATGCCAGACTGAAGCGGAATCAATTCGGTTTCAGAAAGTCGTCAATTACAGAAATGGCTCTCTTGCGCATAATCAATAAAGCAAAGGATATGATTAAATCATATGATTACGTTAGGGTAATTGCGATTGATCTCAGTAAAGCATTCGACCGAATGCCACGCTATCAGATGGTTAACTCTCTTTGCCAACTGAATATCTCGCCATATGTTGTCAATCTAGTTTGCGACTTTCTTCTAGACAGGAAACAATTTGTTGACTTCAATGGGCGACATTCGTGACTTCTCAGCACGAATGCTGGTATACCCCAAGGCTCTATTCTGGGGCCAATCTTATTCAACTTATTATATGATGATCTTGTTTTGAACTGAGATGATGTCTCTTTAGTAAAATACGCAGATGATGCTACAATCCTACTGGGTGGAACGCGTGGTCAAGAC
>CABFPE010000103.1:1514997-1525594 GCA_900660155.1 Hofstenia miamia
TATATATATATATATATATATATATATATATTTATATATAATATATGTATGTGTAAAGGTAATTTTACAACTTTTATCAACAAATATACATTCAATTTCAATGTGGAGCTTTTAAAAAACTCATCAAATATTTTATAGTTTTTTCAAGAATATTGAATATCAGTAATACTTACTACCAACTGTAATATGGAGAGGGTTTGAGGTGATGTTTGAATTTCCAAATTTCCATAGTGCATTGCATGTATACCAGCCAGTCATGTTTAGCCTGGCATTCATTTTGAAAAATGCCTTTAAAGTTAAACCATCCATTTTAGTGTAATATGGGAAGTAGGTCTTATTATTAGTTCCAAATAATATAATTTCTGAAAGGGGATTTGAACTAGTTTCACATGTGAACTCCAAATATTCATTTTCCAAAACAAGAACTTTTGTGGAAGCACAGGAAATATTTTTCGGCGGATCTAGATTGTTTATAATTAAAACTATTATCGTATAATGTGGCATTAATTAATTGATGTCAATCCTTGCAAATTTCCCTAAAATTCAAATAAACATCACAGGTTGTTGCATTTGCCAATGTTTTTTTAAGCCGTTGATGTCCAATTTTCCACATCTGGAGGCTGGATCTGTGGAATAATAAGGTCACTTTTTGTAATCACAGCAATCAAAGCAATTATCTTTTACTAGAGAAACTTAAATGTTGTTTGCATTCTCTTTTTCAATCAATTGCATTCATACAAAATGAACGATTAAAGTTCCTACTATGCTAAATTAAAAAATTAAAATGATATAAGATTTTTATTTTGTATGCGTTAGCAAATATCTTCTGTATAAAATGTGTCTAGAAGCAAATTATTTTGAGAATTTTATTTTTTTCATAGCAATTTTATATGCTTTGACAATTTCTGAAGCTGTTATATTGGTGAAAAATTTGAAAATGATTATCTAAATTATATTCAGGTANTATATATATATATATATATATTTATATATAATATATGTATGTGTAAAGGTAATTTTACAACTTTTATCAACAAATATACATTCAATTTCAATGTGGAGCTTTTAAAAAACTCATCAAATATTTTATAGTTTTTTCAAGAATATTGAATATCAGTAATACTTACTACCAACTGTAATATGGAGAGGGTTTGAGGTGATGTTTGAATTTCCAAATTTCCATAGTGCATTGCATGTATACCAGCCAGTCATGTTTAGCCTGGCATTCATTTTGAAAAATGCCTTTAAAGTTAAACCATCCATTTTAGTGTAATATGGGAAGTAGGTCTTATTATTAGTTCCAAATAATATAATTTCTGAAAGGGGATTTGAACTAGTTTCACATGTGAACTCCAAATATTCATTTTCCAAAACAAGAACTTTTGTGGAAGCACAGGAAATATTTTTCGGCGGATCTAGATTGTTTATAATTAAAACTATTATCGTATAATGTGGCATTAATTAATTGATGTCAATCCTTGCAAATTTCCCTAAAATTCAAATAAACATCACAGGTTGTTGCATTTGCCAATGTTTTTTTAAGCCGTTGATGTCCAATTTTCCACATCTGGAGGCTGGATCTGTGGAATAATAAGGTCACTTTTTGTAATCACAGCAATCAAAGCAATTATCTTTTACTAGAGAAACTTAAATGTTGTTTGCATTCTCTTTTTCAATCAATTGCATTCATACAAAATGAACGATTAAAGTTCCTACTATGCTAAATTAAAAAATTAAAATGATATAAGATTTTTATTTTGTATGCGTTAGCAAATATCTTCTGTATAAAATGTGTCTAGAAGCAAATTATTTTGAGAATTTTATTTTTTTCATAGCAATTTTATATGCTTTGACAANAAAATTTTTTAGCAACAACTTAGAATAAAATTATCACATATGCTATCGTTGTTCAATAAATATTGAATATCATTAGTACTTACAACGAACTGTAACATGGAGTGGGCTTGAGCTGATGACTGAATTTCCAAATTTCCATAGTGCATTGCATTTATACCAACCAGTCATGCTTAGACTGGCATTCATTTTGAAGAATGCATTTAAAGTTGAACCATCCACTTTAGTGTAATATGGGGCATAGGTCTTATTATTATTCCCAATTAATACTACTTCTGAAAGAGGGTTTGAACTAGTTTCGGATGTGAATTCCAAATATTCATTTTCCAAAGCAAAAACTTTCTTGGCAACACAGGTAATATTTGTTGGTGGATCTAGATTATTTATCATTATAAACTTTTAGCATATAGTTTGGAATTACTTAATTTATATCATTCCTTGCAAATTTAAACTAAAACTCAAATAAACTTCACACTGTACTGTATTTAACAATGTTTTCTTTTAAACTATTAATGTCCAAGTTTCCACATCTGGATCGTGGATCTGTGAAATTATAATGTCACTTTTTGTAATCACAGGAATCAAAGCAATTATTTGCTTACTAGAGAAACTTAAATTTTGTTTGCATTCTCTTTTGCAATCAATTGCATTCTTACAAAATCAACGGTTAAGGTTGTTCCTATTCTAAATTAAAATCTCTAGAATGATATTATAAGATTTTGATTTTGTATCTTCAATATACAATGTGTCTAGATGCGAATCCATATTAGAATTTTATTTTTCTTCATAGCAATTTTAGAAGATTTGAAAATTTCTGAAGATTGTTGGATCAAAATTTGAAGATATGCACAAAGAATTTTACAGACATATGGAAAAATGGAAAGCGAGAAATATTTCGAGGTCATGGGTGAGAGATAAAAGGTTGTTTCTTTCATCAGCAATTGCACTTTGTTGAGGCCAATTGATAAAAAAACTTTTTTGATATCATTCATTGCAAGTTATATATTATTAATGAAGTAGCAGTTAACACAATTTTAATTGTTTGTTAAGAATGCTTAAGGGGGAGTATCACTGGGAGAGAAGCTGTCGAATTTAAAAAATCATAAAAAACCAAAATTGGATTAGAACCCTCATTCTTTCACATGGATTAGCTGGCCACATGAAATGTTGGTGACCTTTCTTAATTTAGGAGTCATGGATTAAAAAAAGTCAAGGTCACACGAGTCGCAAATTAAAAAAAGGGCTATAGGACTATTCCACTCATGAAAAATTTTCTCACTTAATTGGTGCAAAATTTAGTGAGGGGTTTAGTAACGCAATGAAGAAAGTTTTGTTTGCGTATTGAAGAAGACCTCAATCTGTGACAGTTATAGCCGTATACAAATATGTATTAAAATTGTCAAAAAACTTATGACATTAAAGTTTGTAAAATGTATGCCTATTGTACAAGCACAGAAAGTTTCATTAGATTATCTTGATCACCAAAAATGTTATGGTAAAAGTCCTATCAAAAAAACAAAAAATGGAAGAAAATCATGATCAATTATTTATTGAAAAACAAATGACTTCATTCCAGCTTTTCAGTTCTTTTCCTTCACATGAGGAATGTTTGAAGAAACAGCTAAGAAACGTTATTTTCTTTGTTAACAATCGGGGAGATCCTTATTGTTATATTACTGTTAGACAGCAAACTAAAAAAAATTTCAACGTGAAATATCGTTGCTACGCCAAACAAATGTGTTACTAGAGATACCTACCATCAAAAAAATTATAAAAAATACTGCTTGATGGATTTCAAAAATTTAAAAAGTATCATACAGTTAAATAATGGCTCCCTGATAAACACCAGGTTTAAACGCGATTTGCGAGTTTCGGTTATTTGACAATTTTCCCGTTGATACTTCTCCCTTGCAGTTATTCATGTACTTGTAATTTATGTGTTAGAGTAAATAATGGAAATTATATTCGCGAATGCAAATAAAATATATTTCTATTACTTGCTCATTGTTGAAAAAGATTGCAAAAATGTTAAAAATGTTTTAACTCTATTGTAGATCTTAATGCAATCAAGGGGTGCTCTGATCCCAAAAATAGTGGAGGATTTGCACAGTGAATGAAAGAAATATGCATTTATATTTGTATGAAGAATTATGACTGATAAATAAATTTTGTATGCTATTGCCCACGGTGTTTTAGAAATTATATAATCATTGGTCTCTTTTACAGGTTAAGACCACAAAACCCCAAATAGAAAACTTCGCAATTTCTAGAAAATATAGGGAAACTCTTTTTGCTAAGTCTCACTGAATGCAATGTGTATATTATCGTAATTCTATAAATAGGTGTTGCTTAAAAAGATCCAAAATTATATAGCATAAATGCTTTATGTAAATTCCTGTCAAAAGCAGCTTTATGAATGCATTCCGTTATTTTTAAAATAGAACTTCACTTTGCTATTTTCGTTCTAAGTATATATTTATAGATGCATAGAGTGGGCTACCATAAGTTTTTAGCCACCTGTGATATTTTTGAATTTCTTAATAGTACTTCCTCTTTTTCTGATATAATTTGTTGATATTATAAAAATGTTACATGTGTATACTGATTAAATGAGATTTAGCAATGAAAACATGAGGATGCAAAGAAATTGGTGAATTTAAACTAGGGCAGATAATTGGGTGGCATCAGTGTGGCTGTGACAAGTCAAATGAAGAAATTTCTAGGCATTTCAAGCTTTATCATCAAATAATCAATAATATTGTAATTCTGAACACCATTCAGGAAGACCCTCTATTGTGACGGATTGAATGAAAAAGGGAAGTCATCAAAAAGCGCCATAAAAGTGTCAAAAATGTTGCTATTACCATGGAAATGTAACCCTATGCAGGGAGAAAAGCTTTAAAAGAATGATGATACCAAAAGAGAGTTGAAAGGAAGAAGACACTGACTTCTAATGTCAACAAGGAGAAGCAAATGGATTGGGCATGAGAATTTGAGTGCAAAGATGATACTTTTTGGAAATCAGTAATATGGTGAGATGAAAGCAAATTCTGTCAGTATTCAAATTCAAGGCAGTTTTATGTTTGGAGAAATCAGACAGAGATTTGGAAAGCTGAATGTTTGCAGGCAACTGTAAACATGGTGGGGTAGGTGTTATGGTATGGAGTGTTGTCTTTGCTGAAGAATGGTTGAATGGCCCAAAATATTAGATATTAGAGAAAGGTCTATTACCAATATTTGAAGCTAATAATATGGATATAAATGTTTATGTTTTTCAAGGAGATGGGACCCGTTGTCACACAAGTTACTCAAGCCTGGAAGAGATTACACTGTATTAGGTCATTACCATGGGTGGCCCAAGGCCCAGACATGAATGCAATAGAACATGTTTGGGTGCACCTTGGTCAAAAGCTTCGGAAATCTGCGAGCAAGATTAATCAGTATCAACTCTGAAAGCAATATTGTTAAAATAGTGCGGTAACATGAACCAATCAATCATTGATAACTTGGTAATGTCAAGGAAAAACAGCATGAATGCACTAAAAATGGCAAAAGGAGGTTCTACTCCATAATAGTTGTTAATATTGTCTTTTTTGAATGTAGTTGTTGAGTAATTAAAGTTTGAAATTTTTTTTTTCTTATGGCTAAAAACGTGTGGTAGTCTTCTGTAATTTTCTACTTACAAATAACCGAAATATTAAAACTCTTTGATGTAGTGGTTGATTTTTTGCGATTCCAAACAGCAACACATTCATATAATCCTGTCATATTTGGTGTAGACTTTATCTTAAAAACTGCTTTTGAGGTTGAGCCTTCCACAAAAACTTTGTTTGGTAAATATTTCTTATCATTTCTTCCTCTCACAAATATTTCTGAAGCAGGGTTTGAACTAACCTTTGCAGAAATTTCCAAATAGTCATTTTCAAAAAGTAGTCGTTTTTTAGGGCTACAGGAAAGATTTTGCGGAGGATCTAAACTTAGTAAGTTAATGCACACTAAAAAAGTACATAAAATATATTGCAAATAAAATAAAGTAATAGATCCGCATTTTTAATCAATTACAATTAAAAAATAGGTTATTTCTATCTTACAAAGTTGCACCACTCATAATGTAGTGATATGACAATATTTGGTTTTGATTCAAGAAACTTGCATGTCGCATGGGTAATGTAATATCAGTGATCTCCTAAGCATCATACAACAATATTATTTCCTGAATATTCTAGTGGTAAGAGTTTGCATGGAAAGCATTTGTTGTAATTACTATTTCAAAATTATATTGTTAGAATAGTGAAATTCAAATGTATAAGCAAAACATAATAAACATTTTTATTTAAAAGGGTAAGAAGATTTTCATCTTAAATGCATCATATAGCATGATTATTGATAACGAAAAATGTTATTCAAGAAGTTGTTAAATAATGTTTCACAAGAAAATTACATGCTGACATTATTTAGAAAATTATAGAGAAACATACCAAATAAACCTTAGAATATAGTATGTGCTCACCCAATATGACAAAAATAATTATATAAGAAATGAAGAATCAGGTTATTTGAGGTATTTTTTCAGAGAAATTGTCATCGTCTCACTGAATTAATATTGCATTTATGTATATAATGGCCTAAAAATACTTACAAAGAACAATTACTTTCATTGTCTTTGCACTTGAACCAACAATAGTTTTTACTATGCATTTGACAGTCTTAGTGTGTGTATTATCAGCAATATACGTTTTTGCAACAAGTGTGGAAGGACGTACTATATCATCATTTATTGAAAGGGAAGTAAAAGAACATAGTTGAGATAAGGAACAGCTTACAGTATATGCTTTATTGAGTAATACATTTTGAGTAGGTTTGAAAACTAGATGATCTTGACCACAAAAGCCTAAAGTAAAATTATTACAATAATTTCACCTTTATATATATATATATGTATATAAATGTGCAAATATATGTATATATTGTAGCATTGACTTAATTACTCTTAGAGCATTAAAATAATATGAGTAACAACTAGTTTAAAGCAGAATTAACAACTGAGTGCAAGCAGCAACAGAAAACATAGTAAGAGAATTTCATAAATGAATAGAATATGAGTAATACTAATGATCAGTTGGGAGATAGTGAACCTAAGCATTGACCATAAGATTAGTATATTAAACAATTATAATTTGATAGAGTTTAGCTTAAATGGAATATGCATTTGGCTGGCACAGATCTTCATAGCCATTGAAAAAAAGTAAACAATATAAATGAGAATGAATGAGTGTAGAATATGAGGCTGACACACTTTTACTGCCTAAGACCTACCCCCAACTCTTTCTCAATAAAATATGAATTTGAATACTGTAGTGAGTGAGTTATAGTAGTNTTTTTATTTAAAAGGGTAAGAAGATTTTCATCTTAAATGCATCATATAGCATGATTATTGATAACGAAAAATGTTATTCAAGAAGTTGTTAAATAATGTTTCACAAGAAAATTACATGCTGACATTATTTAGAAAATTATAGAGAAACATACCAAATAAACCTTAGAATATAGTATGTGCTCACCCAATATGACAAAAATAATTATATAAGAAATGAAGAATCAGGTTATTTGAGGTATTTTTTCAGAGAAATTGTCATCGTCTCACTGAATTAATATTGCATTTATGTATATAATGGCCTAAAAATACTTACAAAGAACAATTACTTTCATTGTCTTTGCACTTGAACCAACAATAGTTTTTACTATGCATTTGACAGTCTTAGTGTGTGTATTATCAGCAATATACGTTTTTGCAACAAGTGTGGAAGGACGTACTATATCATCATTTATTGAAAGGGAAGTAAAAGAACATAGTTGAGATAAGGAACAGCTTACAGTATATGCTTTATTGAGTAATACATTTTGAGTAGGTTTGAAAACTAGATGATCTTGACCACAAAAGCCTAAAGTAAAATTATTACAATAATTTCACCTTTATATATATATATATGTATATAAATGTGCAAATATATGTATATATTGTAGCATTGACTTAATTACTCTTAGAGCATTAAAATAATATGAGTAACAACTAGTTTAAAGCAGAATTAACAACTGAGTGCAAGCAGCAACAGAAAACATAGTAAGAGAATTTCATAAATGAATAGAATATGAGTAATACTAATGATCAGTTGGGAGATAGTGAACCTAAGCATTGACCATATGATTAGTATATTAAACAATTATAATTTGATAGAGTTTAGCTTAAATGGAATATGCATTTGGCTGGCACAGATCTTCATAGCCATTGAAAAAAAGTAAACAATATAAATGAGAATGAATGAGTGTAGAATATGAGGCTGACACACTTTTACTGCCTAAGACCTACCCCCAACTCTTTCTCAATAAAATATGAATTTGAATACTGTAGTGAGTGAGTTATAGTAGTTAGTATTTGTGTAGAGGAAATTAATGTTTTTCATTATCAATTCTTCTGTCATTTTGTCAGGATCATTTACTTAAGCTAATATCATTGTGACAATTTCAACACTTTTACAATGTCATAGTATTTATATTTTACCTTCCAGAGGTTTATCTAGATGACAATTTTGGCTCCAGAGAACAAGGTAAAATTTTGCACTCTTTTACTAGAAATTTTTCTTTGAAACCCGCGATTTTTTAATGTATAGGTTCACCTTTCTTGTAGATGGTTTCAGTGGGGTGTTTTCTATCAATTATTTAGGTATTTCTTTGAGCTGGCAAATTGCTTTATGATTTTTATAGTATAGTCTGTAGCTTGGAGTTCTGTGGTAGACTGGCTTAACCCATTATTACCTGAGTTTTTTATTTTCACTGAAGTAAGCAATTCTTTTTGCTAATCTCTATCATGTAGAGCCTGTCAAGCATAACTACAGCTAGAATATTGTTAAATAACAGTCTTAGCTATTTTTATATTATGTAGACTATAGTCCACACTAGGTTGTCAGCACAACATTTTTTATAAATTTTAAAATGTGAGATAGACATTACAATTTAGTTTTTCTGGTGCTTAGCATAATGCCTGGCTTATATACTTTTTGTGAATTTAAAATACTGCTAGCAAGTAAACTGCACATACCATACAAATTGAGTGACATATGTGCTTGATTTCAATAATAAAGAAACTGGACAATTTACCACCAAAATGCATTTCTAGCAGTGATGAAAATCATAAAAGCACTTAAACCATTCAGTTATGCACTATGTTGCACACTTATATACCCAGCAAATTTCTCACTTCTTCTTACCATCTGTATTTTTGACAATTTGATCAATGCCATCAAATCAAAGGCAATATGAAATCTTGCAGCCCTTAGATAAGAAATGGAGGGGTGGGTGTCCAACTACCTTTGGGAAAGAAAGTCATTGAAAAGTAATGCACTCCTATTTCTATCATAAAATCTGAATGTCAAACAGGCTCAATTCAACCATGACAGAATAAATGCCAGAATTTGGAAACAGACATTTCTAGCAGCCAATAAAATATGTCATACCACAATAATTTTTTTCCAATGCTGATGTGATATCTATTCAAATTAACATATCTGTTCATTTCCCATTTATATTGTAATATCCTCTACCAGGCATTATCACTGTATATCTATTGTTACTGTATAACATTAGTTGCGTTATTGCTGGTAAGGATTTACTTGTTGCATATTGCTTGACTTGTTGCTTCTGTTAACTTATGTAGACTAAAATTAACCATTCACTATTTAGGTGACAAAACCATGTGGTAATCTATCCAAGGTTTGCTGATGGGCATCTGCCTGAAGCTGATCTCCACATCCAGTTTTGCCATCTCCTCCATTTGGTTGAGTGCCACATCTCAGCTCAATCGATACAGTTTATGTGTACCCTATTCTAGCTCAATATATACTTAAGGCATGGCACAATTCAACTTAAACTCTATTTTGTAAAAGTGTTCTATCTATTCACAACCTGACTTGTTACTAGCTGTTCATTAAATGTTACATGTAGCCATTACTGAAATATACTGGCATTTCTAAATATACTAGTTTCAACAGCTTTCTAACTTAAATTTATAATTCAATACATGTATGGTCAATTTATCAGTCAATTATAGGTCATTAATTTCGATCTAAAATAGTATTAATAGATTTCTAGGTTTCAGTCATCCAACCATTTGTAGACAATTAATTATTCTAATACATGTAGTGAAGAATTGCTAGTTGGCTAATTGAGAGAAAACCCCTACACCTAACTTAAGTGCACTTTTGTGGTCTGGCACAGGAACCCAAGAATCGTTCTCTGTGATCAATCCAGACCACTACTAAACACCACTCAATTAGCTCGACATAGTATTAAATATTCAAACCATTATAGTAGAACAAAATAAGAATTCTGAATAAAATTCTTTATCAACTTTTTAAAAGGTTTTTAATCTATTTATAGTAAATTGAGAAAATTACCTGTTAATTCAAATTTAAACTTCTGCCAAGATGGCGGCTAAAAATAAGGGAAGCAACTTTGCCCCCTCGTTTTGTCAAAAAGTGTTTTTATTGACTGATACTAATTTCTCTTTTTTGACACATATTGTTTCTTAGTTGCATAATACAAATAAATCTAAATTATACTAATTGATTTGATTACAATATTTTTTAATCATCTTTTCTTCGATCTTAATCCATTCTGCTCAACATTTTGCAGCTTATTTCAGATTTATGTGGATGATGCTACAAAATTATTAAATAACAGTATAAAA
>CABFPE010000103.1:1619639-1630221 GCA_900660155.1 Hofstenia miamia
AAATAATCAAATACTCAACTAGTACCTGTTTATTGAATCTTGTTTACAATTTTCCCTTGCTTTGCAGTTCTGCTATTAATTATGC
Organism: Hofstenia miamia; assembly: GCA_900660155.1. Taxonomy (NCBI): domain Eukaryota; kingdom Metazoa; phylum Xenacoelomorpha; order Acoela; family Hofsteniidae; genus Hofstenia; species Hofstenia miamia. Next base: position 1,619,725 of record CABFPE010000103.1, read on the forward strand.
ATCATCAGTGTTAATTAGTGTACACAGTTTGGTCACTTTGTTTTAGCCAAATACTGTTGAGTTAAATTTAAGTATAAAACTGCATAAAACAATTTACAAAACAAATAATCAATCATAACCATGTGTTTACAATTTAATCTTTATTACATTTTAGTCTTAGTTACCTCCATCTTTCCTCTCACTTTGACCATACATGATTATTTGATGGATTATGCCACATTAGTCTTTTGTTTGATCATTCCAGGTCCTCTTGTTTAAAACTAAGTTTCATTGGACATTCATCAGTTATGATGGATGTTGCAGCTCCTGTATCAATTGTTGCATTTGTCATTATTCCATTTATCAAAATTCGTCATGATCATTATTAGTGCTGGGCTTTTTAGATTCAGCACTTGAGGTAGTTTTCTGATTCATCCTCAGTTTGTGTCTCCTCAGCCAAATTCTGGTTTGGATTTGATCACATCTTTGTCTTTGTAGTATGCTTCTTCTTCTCCAATCATATTAAATTGCTTTTTGCACTCGTTTTTCCAGTGTCCCTTCTTTCCACAGCTGTAGCACTATATGTCCCTTTCTCTTATTTTCTTTGTCTTTCCTTCTTTTCCTTTTATTCTGATAAACTGTTTTGTCTTCATTGTTGGATTTAGGGTTTGTTATTTGTGGCTTTATAGTTAGTTCGCCATTTCATTGGTTTTCCTTTGTGCCATACTGCTTTCTCATAAATGTGGGCATTGTTTTTTATTGTTGCTTATATCCACTGCTTTCCTTATCATTTTCTCTAGTTTATCATCAACATTGCACTTGATTTCAAACTGTCTTCTGATATTTTCCAGCATCCCCTTGGAAATATGTGAGAAGAAGTCATAAATCAAATATTTTTTTCCTCTGGAGCTAAGCATCACCAAGCATTCTATTTGTTGGATATAGTTCCTTATGTCATCTGTTTTTCTCATCTTGGTCAAGTTCAGTATGATTTGGTACTGGTTTTTGAAACTTTCATTCTCATAGTACTCAGTGAAATCTCCAATGAACAAGTTGTAATTCCATTTCATATCAGTGTCTAGTAATAGATAATGTTGAGATGCTGCTATTGTGAGTTATAGTGGGAACCTTGTGGCTGCTGCTTGTTGAAACACCTTTCTCTTTGCCATTGTAATTTTGAATATCTGAAGCCATTCAGCAAACATAGGACTATAATTGTCAACTCTTCCATTGAATTTTAGTAGTGTTCCCTTGCATGGTATCATATCATTATTGATGTTCTCAGGTAAAATAGAGCTTTCAAAGATTGGTTTCTTCCATGCATTCATATTTTCATTTATTGTAAACTGGTCTTTAACTGCTTTTATGATTTTGTTGATAATTTTCCTTTTCTCATATTCTTTGTCTTAGTTGTCAAAGTCTTTTGACTGTTTTTTGACATTCTCTGGTGACGATCTTAAGTCCTTTTCCATTATTTGTTCAAATATCACTTAATCTGTCCTTGTTTCTTTTCAGCTTTCACCCTTTTCCCACTGCATTATTTTTAGTTTATATCTGAGTTCTCCTAGCTCTCATTCTTATGCTTTGCAATCTTCTTCTCTACCAATTTCTGATAATCTAAGTTCATCTTTCAGTTTTTCTAGCTCTAGGCCTTGCATGCAATTGTCTTGGATTAATTGTCTGTTTTGCTCTTCCTATTTTTGGACTGTTTTTTGCCATTTTTCATACAGTTCTCAAAAGCATTTGTTAGACTCTGCTAGTTGGTTTGTCAATGCCTTGATGTTGTTTTAAAAATCTCTGTTCTGATCTTCCAGCCAACTATCTGTTTTTAGTTCACTCACTGCTCTCTCACCATGTTGCTCTAGTTCCATGATTTTTACCATTAATAATTGTATCTAACTTCTTAGCATTGATTCCATCTCATTATTTTGTCTTTGAATTTTGAGGATTTCTGTTGCATCTGGGGACATGTGTAGGGTCTCTAGTTCTGTGGGGGATGCATCTGCTTCTGAGCGTGACCTTTTTAGAGTGGGGGTGGTTGTGCTTGTGTCTTTCTTGGCGCTTCTTCTTCTTCCTTTTGTGCTTGTCATTTCCAATTATGATTAGTAGTAGCTTGCATCTCAGTGTGATTCTTTATTTACAAAACTGTTTCATGTTAGGGTTATCCTGGATACTATTTTGTAAATGTTGTTCCTTAGTTGCAATATACAAAATTACTGATGCTAAACATAAATTGATTGTAGTTTACAATTAACACTATTTTTAATAGTCATTGAATTTGATCTTAATCTTCTCTGACTAATCTCTTTTTGTTTTGAAGCTCTAATTGTTGGATTATGCTACAACAAACTTGTAAAAATGGTAAATCACATTGAAATTGATGTAGAATGCATCACAATGAAACTCTCCATAAAACTAACAAAGCCAATCTAACCATGAAATTCTAGGAAGCATTGTCATCAAAGAAGTGAAACTATCTAGCAACAATTGGCATAGTGAAAGGCAGAGCAATGTGAGTAACAGACAAAGCAATTGAGGTAGTGACAAAATTACAACTGTTGATATGAAAACCCCACCTACAACAAAAATACCAATGATACTGACTAAATGGGAGATTGTAGGCAAGCTGCTAATTAAATTGCTGATGCACAATGAAAAATCATATTCAGAAAACCTTGAACAGGCGAAAAAAAATATTGCAAGATCCAACATATATCAAATTGAAAAAGCTAGCATTTGAGGAAGATGACTCTGAAAGGATATTCATAGAAGGACAAATCAGCCCATATCAGTTTTCAAGGATGGAAAATCAATGAACAAATAGGTGAAATAACAACACAAGCATTGATACTGCATCATTGATGTAATATGACTGGATCTCTGAGAGAACAAATATAAATATGACATCTCAAAGAGGATAGAAATCATCAAAATGATAAAGGCAAACAATAAGAACCCTATGCAGATTAAGGAAAATGGCGTCAGAGACAATATGAGGGTCTTCTTCACAGAGATGGCCAACCCACTAAATTAGCCAAGATATTTAAATTTTCTTGCCTAGGCAATGAATTAGATACATCATTGGCTCACTCATGATTGATAGACATATGAAATGATATGATATGATAGGCATATATATTTATATATATATATATATATATGCTGATAGCTTTGAAAGGAATCTAGTTATACTAAAAGTTATTTGATATTTTCAACAAGAGACTCAATTAGCTACAAAGTACAATAACAGCCAGCATGGCCCTGTAAGAAATGAAATTCTTAAGATGTAAAGATAATAAATAAACAGAGATGGAGTTCATCCTGAAATTAGTAAAAAAAATGGCAATATCATTTGATATATTGAAAAAATAAGCATGTGAGAGGCTTGATAGAGAAGCACATACAATAGCATATGGTGAGAGGACAGAATTGATCAAATAAAAAGCCAAGCTAGAGGGGGCATATAAAAGAATGCAAACTTTAAGGCATTCTTGTTAGCTTCAGCTAAGGTAGAAAGGTGCAAATTTCATTTAGTATAATTTTTAATTGTAAAACATTTATCAATAATCATGGTTTTATACAAACAGGTCAAAAAGAAATACTGCAAAGATATTTCATTAAAAATTCAATTGCTTGGCCAAAACAAACCTTTAAGTTTACAATTGATTATCTGATTAGGAAAAAATTATTAGCATTATAATGAAATTTGACAATGAAACAAAGATCATTATCAATAACCTCTTAATAGAGTTTAGTTGTAATTTATTTATATTTACTAATTTGGATTATCTCATGAAAGTTAGCTAAATTTCTAAGTGGCACTGGTGATTGTGATTTAGATGATGAAAATTACCAGTGCCTAATAAGATCTTTTAATTACTATCTTAATTTATTTAATTAATGAATAACATCTTAATGTATTAGTATGCAAATTAACTTCTGAATTCCAAGAAGACAACAAATTCATTAATTGTGTCTGCAAATGGAATTTAATATTAAATTGTAAATTGTATTATTGAAAAAAGCAATTATTATTCTGATTTCATATCATTCAATGAAAGGGCATTTTTATCACTGATGATCAAAGAAGAGAGAATTAATTATCTGTTACTTATTTCTCTTATTTGTAATAAATGACTATAAAGGAAAAACACAGTTAATGTTTAAATTCATTTTTTTATTCAATTACACTGGAATCATTGCACAATTCAATCTTACTTGAAATATAATGTGATAGGAGTCAACTTACAATGTTTGGAGCTTACATTTCAAAGGTGCAGTTAAGCTGTGCTGCCTAGGAACAAAGAAACTGGAGGTTGTATTGAAACTATTGTCAAATGCCTAAAAAACCAGAGTTTGCAGTCATGTCATAGCCTAATGAGTTCACTCCTAATTTCATTTTTGTTATAATTTAAATAGAATATCAAAGTTGCTCTGAGCTTACAGCAAAAATGAAAAACTTTATGTTTATAAGAAGCACACTGGGAATTTTAAAACCAACTGAGCTTAGGTAATATAAAGAACAGTAATGCAATTTATTAGAAAAGGTTCTGTATTTATTTATTAAGTTATAGTTAATAATATATTCAATAGCAGCTAGGCATCCACCTGAGTCTGTGTGCTAGTCATTTAAGAATTTATTAGTAAGTTAATCTTATTACTGATCTGTGCTTAGATATATAAAATTTCTATTAAATGAGAATTACTCAATTTCATATCTTTCAGAGAGTTGGCAACTAACACAACAATAAAGAAATTTTAAAGTTTGATTGATATAAGGTTAAACTGATTAAAGGTGTATGATTCATTTCATTGCAAATTTCACTGTGCAGCCTGAAACTTTGTGAGACAATTGTCTCTGCATAATTCAAATCTTTATTTATAGTTGAGAAAAACAATAAAATTGCTAATGCTTAATTGAATTAACAAAGAATGTTAAATCCAACATCTTATAGTAAAAGCTGAAGCATTTAATTTCAATGAAATCCAAAAATCCTAGAGCTAAGCACAAGATACATTTAGTTACAAAGTGCACTTTAGATTAACATAAAAAATAAAGCTTAAACACAAATATTATTCTAAAGGTTTCTAGAGTTTGCACATATTGTAGAATCATGGGGAACTCTGGCTACTCCACCAGTAATAGGGAACTCAATTGATATGCAGAAGGTTGCAAAGTCTGCCACTGTAGAGATTGCTCCACATTCCAACAGAGAAACAGAACATTGGTAGTTCACCAGTTAAATATAGAAACAGAATATATTAGACCAAGAATTATCCTTCAACAGTGACCAAGTCACATGGCATCATGCAAAATGGTTTCCACAAATAGATCCAAGCTCACCTGAGTGACTCTACAATATTTAAAAGGCTGAATGGGTAAAAATTTGATTAGCACTATATAATCTATCCTAGATGAAGACACTAAATTATTTATGCAAAAAAGTATTCTCAACTTACAATTTAATTAATGGACAATATGTTATTTTTAATAAATTTAATAATTCTCAATAAGAACATTAAGATATATATTAATTTGCAAAATCTTTTTCAGTTTCTCCGCAAATTATTTCCTCTAACTTTACTAGAGTTCACTCAAATTTCCTAATTTTTTAATAGTGGCAAGTTTAAGTTATAATTATATTCTTCTTTGGTGTTCAAACTTGATTTTGCAAAAATTATTTCATTGATTTTTAAGTAACTTCATCTTTATCTCACATAAAATATTTTTGTTTCAAATTTTAGTATGCATTTATTAGGATGATTAGATATGCTAGAACTGGTCTCATGTTTTTAATTTTTTTTGATAATTTTCTAATAGTAAAACAAATATAATCTTCATCACAGTTGCATTTTATGTGGTAAATTATATTAGAATTAATAGTTTCTTTGGTTGTTGATTTTAATTTGAATTTGGCTTTTAGTTCTTTATATATATACACATTCAAATAAAACTTTTTCCTCTATTACTGATGTTTTTTTAATTCTTTGATCATGTCTTTAGTGTTTATTTAACATTAAAACAATGTTCTGAATATCAACTGAATATTAATGTTTAAGTCAAAATATATATATGAATGTTCTCATTAAAATTAATCTATGAACAGCATATAGATCTAACAACTAAAATTTTATGCATAATTAAGTTCCAAATATTCAACTCAATATTTAAAAAAGTGTAAGAGATAATTAAAAGCATAAAAATTAATATTCAAAGTTTAAGATTTCAAATTGCTAGTAAACTTGCAAATTTCCTCATTTAGGCCTTTGCAGTTAGGTCTTGACTTTAAATATTTTATCTTGTAGACATTGCAAAGCATAATCTAAAAGATCAAACATACTAGATTTTTCAAATTTTAAAAGATTTTAGTTCTGTGCTTGGTGCAGAATTGTTAATACTATGTTAATCAATTCATTATTGAAAATTGCTAAATCTAGGATGATTATTAAATTTTAGAATGGAAATTAAATAATAGATTTACAAAATTTCTATAATTATATTGAGAAGCAATCTTCTGCCCATGACATTGCTATTCTGTCATGCTTTAGATTTGAGCATGTATTTGCCTTCTGAAATAATTGTTACTAAATTGTGTGATGTAAGCATCAAGGTTTTAACTAGCATTATTCAAAAGCTTGTCAATTTATTAGCAAAAAATCTGGATAACTTGGCACCAAACCAAAATCAATATATTTACTTCAATCTCTAAAATGAAGATTCATAAGCTTTGCTACTTTAATTTTTCAAGAAAAAGATGGCAATTAATCCATTTTGAAGTTTTCAAATAAATAATTGCATGAATTTTGAAATTTTATTTACTGTTTTGAGTTGAAAATTACTCTTATTTGGTAAACATTTTTATTTTATCTTTATATATACTGGAATTTAATGGGCAATTAGAATTATTAAAATTTTTGCTTGTTTTAGGTGAAATTAGAAAAAATTCTTTTGTGCATAACAATTGCACTATCACAAATTGCAATAGAATAGCTATTATTACATAAAAGGTTTCTCTTGAAAAGCTATCAAGTTAACAGCCTTGCAATTACATTTTTTTTTGTGGTGATTAATTGGAATAACCATTAGTGCATTTCTACATTTTATAATTCATAATGGAATCTAATGGTGGTACAATAAGGATCAACTTTCAAAATGCTTCTTATAGCTTCAAATGAATATTTTGAGAAATTAACTAAATATTATTAAAATTTACCAGCTCCCTTGTTGTTGAAATCACTAGGGAATATGTAAGCATCTAGTAAACCTAAAATTTATTTATAAATATGTTAATATATATATATATATATATATATATATATTTATATTTATATTTATATATATAAATATTTACATGGATCTGGTTTTAACCACATAAACTCAACAAACTAAAACATGAAATGAAGTAAATATAAGCACTTAATTCTGCTGCCACCAATGAAAAGATTGTTATTCATACAGACACCAGTACTGTTGCTAAACATGCTTTTTTTAACAAAATAAAAATTGTCAAGAAAAACCCATCCAGTACTTATACCACAAAATTGGAAATACTCAATTTGATTGAAGCTGGAAACTTTAATCATTAGAAGCTGGAAACTTTAATCATTTTTATTTAAGTGAAAACTACTTTAAAGTAGCAACTAACAGTAGCCATATGTATTAGTTGGAAAAATGTGAAAATGATTACAATAATAAATTTGTAATAAGTGCTATATATTAGATAAACATTATCAGTTGTCAAAATCCCTTTTTGGAAATGTCAAGTTCAAACAGCATGTTTAATTACATTCAAATGACAGGTATTAGCATAGCTACATGAAGAAGTCAAATTTTTGTACAATTAGATATAAATATCATGTAGCAGTTTCTGTAAAAGCTAAATATCAAAGCACATGAGTAGCAGCTTGAACTCTAAAATGACAATTACCAGATTTTATGTAGGCTGTTTATATCCAGAACTGTGGTCATTTTATAAAATATGTTTGTAGGTCAAACATAAGTATTTTTTTCCCACCCAGCTTTTCTACTTTTTCATTCAATTGAAAAAGTAATATATCTACATAGCTAGACAACTACCTTTATGTTGTACATCCAAATTAGTAGGGCATCATTTAAATACATATAAGGATCTCCATAATTTTTTTGAGTAGTTCATGGCCAGAACTTATTTTTCTGCTGGTAACATAAATTTTCAATATATATACTGGAGCATATTGTTATTTATATGTAGGGTTATTCACATGTAGTCTTGCAAACTATCTTTTGCTGTTAGGTTGTGAATACTCCTTTATTTAACCAAATAACAAAGGTAGTTGAGGTAACAACAAATAGTTCAGAAGGAAGTACCAGAAACTGAAACCATATTGTAGAGTCACTCAGGGCCTCTTTTTATTTTGTTTTAATTTTTGGCACTCTCCTTAATCAATTTGGTGCTATTATCATTGATTATTTAGTGTTTTTTATTAATTTTTCAGCAATTCAAACTTAGCTTTTGAAATTATTGTAACTGTCCTCTTGATTATTGTATTATGTGTAATTGCTCCTTTAATTTGTGAGGGAAAGTGAACTTTTGTAAGAACTGGTAAATATTTACATATTTCTCTGTATAAAATAGGGATTTTATTGTAAGCAATGTCAAATAAATTTTGTTCTCATTGGATAACATTTGCTTTTCTATCTGTTATTATATTTCTAACCATTTTAGGTATCATATAGAATTAATAATGATGAATTTGTAAGAGCTGGCGATAATGTAGGAGAAACTCTGCTGTGCCTGGGGCGATAACTCACTCCTTGACAGATGTGAGCCTATATTGTGGTTGCTTTAGGGCTAGGCCTAGGTGTAGGAAATAAAATACCTTAAATTTTGATCTATTGTACATGCACATAACATCACACAATGCAAATATACTATGTGGTTCATGAACGTGAAAACATGGTAACTACACGTTATTTTATTTATTATTACATGAGCTGAGTTAACAAGAACTATGTGCTAAATTTGTTTATTGAGCTAGACACACTATTAGCACCTTGGTGAGTATGGATGGATTCACTTGATTTGGCTTCATAATGATGCCATGTAAATTGGTCACTAGCTGGAATGCCTTCTTGGAAATGGTATCAGTTCATATTTCTACAGTGAAATTGGTGAACTAACAATCTTCATTTGTTTTGTTAGAGTACAGGTCGTTCTTGGTGATGGTGATTTCGGCAACCTTTGTACTGCTTGAGCTGCTAGACGTGCCCCCTGTTTCTACAATACTAAATCAGTGATCTTATATCTCTACTGGTTCTTTTTTCTCTGCATTTATTCCACTTCATGTTTAGTCTTTCCACATATGTGTACACTAGTTTAAAATATAATCTAAGGAAAAAATAGTTCTCAACCAGTAGTAGACAACTTAAAAGTGTACATAGCTAAATTTACAGCAACTGGTGAGCTAAGATGTCAGAACAATGCTAATAAAATAGTGAGATTATTGTTTCTAAGCATCAGATCACATCTGGTGGAGATTCTACATTCTGACTGAGACATGCTGAAGAGGATTAGAAAAGAAAAATGATAAACTTGATATAATTAATAACATACTTAAACTATTGAAAGCCATAAATCAAGCAAGAAAACATTTCTTTAAAATCTGCCTTATGTGGCATCAGATGGAAAATTTAAAATTAGATTGCCCCAATGCTCTTTCTCAGGAAAAGCTGAAAGGACTTCTCCAACATTTGAAGAATGGTTCTTCTCATATGACCAGAACCTAACAGTCCAGCTCACAGGCCAGGAACATGCATTTGCACAGCTTACCATCTTCTTAACCACTAAAGCATATAATTATTACATTACACTGGAGACTTCCATCAAATCCAATTACAAGTTGTTAAAACAAAACCTCTATGACCACTTCCATGCCCCAATTGCATGCATCCAATATAAAATCTAAACAACTCCACATACCAAAAAATGATGATATTAAGGAATACTTTCTGCAAGTAGAACATCTATATAGACTGAGCCATTGAATGAATACTCATTACACAATCTCTTCACACATATTACATACAGGAAAAAAACAAGTCATAACTACAAAAATACTATGCCATCTGTTAATATCAGTGCTAAACCTGATTAAGCATCCATAGTGAAATCACAAAAAGCTTTTAATCTGTATAAAGTTTATTGTAACATAATCGTAATCTAATCAGGTGTGGTCAAACTAAGAGAGAAGAAGAAGAAACTAAGACTGAATATTAAAATGAAATATTAATTGATTAATTGTAAAAACACATGATTAAGATGAATTAGTTATTTTTGTAAATTTATAGTACAGTATTTTTGATATTAATTAATTAATTTGGCAAAACGGCACTAGACTAAATCGCTACTGCTAATTAAGGCAGAACTGCGTAATCGGCAGACGAACAGAAATTCAAACGTTCGAAATTGTAAACAACTGGAATTAACAGGTACTGGTTAAATATTTGATTGTTGTTAATTCTTTTACTATAAAAAGTGT
>CABFPE010000103.1:1631185-1644800 GCA_900660155.1 Hofstenia miamia
GGTTGCGAGATCTCTTTATTAAACAACCTCATTGATAACAAGAACAATCAATACACTAAATTAATAAGGTATCAAGCATTATCACTATTGTCTTTCCACGCACACTTCCATTACACTGAGTCATCCGAATTGTGGTTGGTGTCTCTATCGATGTGTCAGCTTCGTATGGAAATACTCGTTATAGCATAGTTCTTCAATTCCTCTTTTGTGCTTTGTTGCAGGTCGGGTAGCGTACCCTGTACTTTGTACACTCTGTCTCGTGTCTTGGATCTAAAACAACAGTCGTTAGTTTCGTATCAGTATTAGTTGATGAGATAATAAGTTAATCGTATAACGGCTAAAGCAATAGAACAGAAAGAAGAGAGACAGATACTGGAGTCCGTCACCTACCGTACTACATAAGGAGGAAACAATTGTTATAGCAGCTCCTAAATTAGCTCAGACTTACTAGTATGAAGGTTGGCGAGATTCTACATGGCGACCGTGACAGGCGCTCGACAGCGCAAAGGAAGATTCAGGTTAAGATAGTTGTTTCTTCTTGAATCGTTACCTGAATTGGAGGAAAACCGAAAAGGATTGGAAAACTGGAACTAGTGGAAACTATTTATGATACCTAGAAAAGAAAGAAAACGAATAACGAACAATTGACACCTTACCAGAGCTTCTAATGGAAAAGTGAACAACTGGAAAGAATACCCTAAGCTAAGAAAGAAAAATGGTTCACTCGAAAAAGAAACCGAAAACTAAAGCCAGAACCCAGAAAACTCCTCAGATGAGGAACACACCCGAAAACCCAGATGAAAATGTNTGAAAATGTGTCCCTAGCTGAAAGCAAACAGTCCCCAACTGAGCAAATACTTCAACTGGCAGAGTTGACTAATGAGCTTATGACAATTCAATTGATGGAAGTAATTGAAAACAATATAAAAGAAAGGCAACAATTGACAAAACAGATTGAAAAATTAATCAAAAGGGTTAGAGAGGTCGAAATAAAACACGCCGAAAAAGAAAGGCTAATAGATGAAATCAGGAAGACACAAGTCTCTGACTAACCAAACAAAGAAATTTGTTTCAAAACAAAATCGAACAGTTAACAGAGGTAAACAAGGAAATAAAACTACAAAGTGACCGTCTACAAAAGATGATAACGGAGTTACANCAATACAATCGGTCACATTATTGGGCACGTTATCTCTCAGAATTTGGATCTAAAATTCGGTTAAGATAAATGATGATATTTACCTACGATGGCAAAACGCCTTTATTGCATTTACTTCTATATGCCAAGGAATGAATCGAGTGCAAGCCAAACGGGTGAAAAACCCCTACACCTATCCATAACTTAGCTGTAATACAATTGACAAAACAGATTGAAAAATTAATCGAAAGGGTTAGAGAGGTTGAAATAAAACACGCCGAAAAAGAGAGGCTAATAGATGAAATCAAGGAAGACACAAGTCTCCGACTAACCGAACAAAGGAATTTGTTTCAAAACCAAATTGAACAGTTAACAGAGGTAAACAAAGAAATAAAACTACAAAGTGACCGTTTACAAAAAATGATAACGGAGCTACACGAAGAAAATGTTAATCTAAGAGAAGAAAACATAGTGAAGCAGTTAGAAATAGATAATCTGAAAGACGAATTAAGACTAATTGAGTTGAAAAAAACTGAAGTAACGACAATAGAGAAGGTGGTAGTAGAAAAACCGCAGGAGTTAAACACAGCGGCACCACAGGATGAGCTGATAATGGATGATTATAAAACAGCGCAAAACGAAGAAGAGTTTATAAAAAAGTTGGTACAAAATGTGACAAAACAAGTAAAGATGAATTGCGAGAAACCGATCGAAAATAAACCAATCTTTAAGGAGACAATATTATTGGAAGAGGATGATAACGATACGTCAGTATGCAAAGCGGTGTTACCAAAATTCACGGGAAGAGTGGATAATTATTCACCGACATTTAACGAATGGCTGGAGATTTTTGAGATGAGTATGAGAGAGAGAAAAGTAACGCAACAGAGAGCAGCAGCAAGATTTCCGCTATATTTAACCGGTGCAGCTTATCAGCATTACTTAGTACTGGATACGCAAACAAAAATGGACTACAAAAAGTTAGTAGGTGAATATCAACAGTACTATGATGATGAGAGCTTTAAAAGCCAATACCGGATGTTGCTAAATGGAATGAAAATGAATACTAGGGATGATTTAAGAAATTACATGTCCCAGGTGGAGAGGTTATTAAAACTAAGTTCGAGAGAACAACGATATTCAAAGTATGATCTGTTTGCACACATTAGTAAAGGACTACCGGAGGCGATTCGAACACAATTTCAAATTAAATGCGACGCAGACGATCCGTTAGATAAGATGATTAGAAAAGGATTGGCGATACAAATTACGATGGAAAGTAACGCGAGAATCAATGAAAAATCGACGATTGGAAAATCGATGATAAATCGAACGACACCGGTATTTACTAGACCAGCGAATAAACAGATAACTAAAAAATCGGGAGAAGATCTAGTAAAAATTAAACTGAAAGACGGTACGATAAAGCAGATAAAGAGAAAAGACTTGAAATGTCAAATGTGTGGAAATAAGGGACACACAAAGAAATTTTGTAAGAGACAAATAAATTGGATTGAGGAAGAAGATGCATACTTTGACGAAGAAGATTTGATAGAAAATGAGGAAGAACAAGAAGAAGAAGAAATTGAATCAATTGAGATAGACAGTTTAAACTAGAAGGAGCGCCGTCTCCGACAAACCGAGCACCCGTATTGATAGTTACTGACCTAATGAAAACGAACACAATAACAGTTGTGATCAATGGTGTAATGGTAAATGCAACAGTGGATACGGGGGCAGTAATATCAATAATAACGGACGAGTGCGCAGCAAAAGTTGGTTTTGAAAGAAAGGAATTGAATAATGAAAAAAATAGGCTGATAAATGCGTCAGGTGACTATATAGACGTAAAAGGAAAATTGGAAAAGATACCGATAAGGTTAGCTAATACTACATTCTTCCAAACGTTCACAGTAATTGACACTGAAAAAAATCAACTACCATATGAAATAATATTGGGAAATGATTTCTTAAGTGATAATAAGTGCATCATTGACTATAACAAGAAGACAATAACAGTGCAAGAAGAAGTGATAACCACTTGTGAAGATGAAGAAGCAAACGATACCATAACATTTAAGTTGACACAAGATGTCAAGATACTGCCGAACAATTGGAAAATGTGCGAGATAGAAACAAGAGAAGCGATAAATATCGAAACGATGATATACAGTCAAAGTGGTATAAACACGAAAAGGGTATCAATCCCATCGAGTTTGTGCACGGTTAAAGAAGGGAAAGGCTGGATACCGATATTGAACGCAACGAATCACATAGTCAATATAAATAAAGATAAAGTGATTATAAAAGGGAGAAGAGTCAAGGCTGAAAAGCAAATGGTTGACAAAGTTATTAATATTATAACTGAAAAAGCGACTCAAACATTCCAGATACCGGAAATTAAACAGGAAGAATATCAACATTTGGATGAGAAACAGAGACAAGCATTGTTGGAAATCTTAAATAAACATAACAAGATATTCAATTTTGGCGAGATTAGCGTAGGAAAAGCCATTGGCGAAACACATAAAATCATTACTACGACAGATGAGCCGATAAGACTACCATGCAGAAGGGTGCCAGAGAATTTGAAAGAAAATTACAATACGATTCTGAACGAGTTGATCGACAATAAAATCATAAGACCGAGTGAAAGTCCCTATGCGTCACCAACGGTCTTTGTCAAACAAGGTGACAAGTATAGGCTATGTATAGATTTTAGAAAACTTAATGATGTAACAAAGAAGGATGCGTACCCATTACCTAGAATTGATGATATGATTTACGAAGCAACGAAAAATAAATACTTTACATGCATTGATTTATGCAAAGCCTATTGGCAGGTTCCAATGGAACCAAGAGATATCAAGAAGACAGCATTTATAACACCATACGGTTTATTCGAATGGATGTACATGGCATTCGGACTCTGTAACGCGCCAGCAACTTTTCAACGTTATGTTACGAAAGTTCTCAAACAAGATAATAAAAAAATGGACGAAGGAGTGTGTGCTTACATTGATGATATATTAGTTGCAAGTAATACAATCGAGGAACATTTGGAAAAATTAGATAAAACATTAACAATTCTGTATAATGCTGGACTACGGGTAAATGGAAAAAAATGCGAAATTCTGAAAACAGAAGTAGTCTTTCTGGGTAGACAAATTCAACAAGGGAAGATCAAGATGAAGAACAATGCAAGAGAAATGATCCTCAATATTAAGAGTCCGAAGACTAAGAAAGATGTACAGAGGATAATGGGCTTCATTAACTATTACGGGTCATTCATACCCAATATTGCTCAAAAAACAAACAGAATAACAACATTGCTAAAAAAGTCAAAACCGTTCGAATGGACGTGGAAAGAGGAAGAACAATTGGAGAACATAAAAAATGAACTCGCAAAGATGCCGTCATTAAATACACCCGACTATCAGGAGGAATTTATTTTAGACTGTGATGCGAGTACAGTAGCGATAGGAGCATGTTTGGGTCAAATGAAGAATGGGAAAGAAGTCCCTATACAATTTTTTAGCAGAAGATTAAAACCTAGTGAAGAAAATTATGGCTCAACAAAATTAGAAATGCTAGCTCTAGTAGAGAGCATCAAGAAATTTAGATATTTCTTGATTGGACAAAAGTTTAAGGTGAGAACGGATAATAGTGGACTAGCATGGTTGAAAAAGTTCTCTGGTGATAAGTCATCGATCGTATCGCGATGGATTGAATACTTGAACGAATTCAGATTTACAATAGAACACAGAAAAGGAAATTTACATAAAAACGCTGATTTTTGGACAGCTCTTCCGGAATATCAAAGGGACATTGAAAAACAAGATGGTGAAAAGAAAAGATTTGACTTTCTACCTCATAATGAGTATAAGGAATTACCGGAAATCAATGCCGATAAGAAAGGACAAGCAATAATGCCCATTGTGATAAAAGAGGAAATCGAAGAGAGCGAAATCATCCAAAAACAGAAAACTGATATGATATTAGCGGAGATAAGAGATAAAATTACGAATGTGGACAAACAATTAAGTAAACAAGCCAATAGCTACTATCAAAGGTACACTTGGAAAATTAATGACAATGGACTACTATATGTAAGTGGAAAAATTTTAAGAATAGCAATCCCAGAGTATTATAAGAGGGAGCTGGTGAAGAAAATACACGAGAAGGGTCATATTGGAATTCTACAAACAGAGCAAACATTTAATACAAGATTTATAACGACAGGGACACGAAAAATTGTAGAGGATGTCATTAACAAGTGTACAACATGTTTACTAAACAACAAGAGCCATTTTCCGCAACAGACAGCACCGTTGGAAAAAATCAAATCGAACGCACCAAATCAGATAGTACATGTGGATTTAGAAAAATTATCGCAGGATGACGAAGGTTATCAATATATTTTGGTATTAGTCGATAATTTTACGAAGTATGCTAGGATGATCCCTCTAGATTCGACAACTGCGAAAAATGTAGCAGAGAAAATTATGAAAGAGTGGATATTGAAATTTGGACCGATGGAAGTGATAGTATCTGATCGAGGGGTGCAATTTGAAAGTAAATTGTTCGAAGAGATGACGAAAATGTTAGAAATAATGACTGAAAAAACGACAGCGTACCACCCACAAGCGAATGGTGCAGTAGAGAGATTAAATAGAACAATGATCAAATTAATAAGAGTGTTAACATCAAGAGTTGGCGGAAGAGACTGGAGAGAGGTGATAGAAATGGTAGAATACTTCTATAACACTTCAGTACATTCTACAACAGGAGTAACACCATTTAAGGCAATGTATGGTAGGGAAGCTGCAACACCGATATCGATGCAATATGATAACTACGCGGAAAAACCGGATAACGAATATATTCGAAAGATTAAAAATCAGATAACAGGAGTTCATGAGGCGATTTGTCACAATACAAAGAAATCTGCGATTAGACAGCAAAGAAATTTCAACAAGAAGATATATGGGAAACCACACAAAAAAGGTGACAGGGTTTATGCATATACTCTGATGAGAACACATGACATAAATCAGGTAAGAAAGTTAAAAACACAGTGGTCAGGGCCATTTATCATTTCACAAACACTACCAAATAACAATTATAAACTTAACGACAGTAGAATTTTACATTTTCAAAACTTGAAAAGAGCAACAAAAGACATTGACCAGGTCGAACTAGATAAAAATGCACAGTTTAAATTAATTGAAAATAGTGATGGTGTATATAATGAGATGGATGATCTTGATAGTGTGGCAGAAGAGGAGTTCCAAGAAGAATATAATCCTCCGCAGAGAGAGGATGAGAATGAAAGAAGAATAATGCCCCAGAGGGCTGTAAAAAATAAAAATAAATATGACCCTGAGATATGGGATATTAATTTAGTAACTTCATTTAGATTAGATAATGAAGAGAGCCGGCAGTCGATCACCATTGAAGAGCAGAAGAGTACGCAGGAGATCCCCGAAATCAGATCGTCAGTTAAAGGGCGTGACGAGGGGAGAGAACACTAACGGCAATGGTAGAAAAACTAGGTCTCCCAGATCCGATTGTCAGTTAAAGGGCATGACGATGGAGCGTTGTTCACCTAGTAATAGAAGAAGAAGAGTGCGAAGGAAATCTCCTCAATCTGATTGTCAGTTAAAGGGCATGAGGATGGAGAATACGTCAACAATGAATAAGAGAAGACGAATAAGAAGGAAGTCTCCTCAATCTGATTGTCAGCTAAAGGGCATGAGGATGGAGACAACGCCAAAAAGACCACCCTCAACCAAATGTCAATTAAAGGGCAGGCGGATAAACGAGGGCCAATGTCAGGATACCGATCGTCAATTAAAGGGCGTGAGGTTGGAGGAAAAATCAAGCTCTTCAATGGAACACTCCCCCACATCCAGCGGAACTCGAAGCCAATTAAAGGGCGGAGAGGATGCAGCTAAAATAACAGGTCCTTGCTTGCAGTTAAAGGCAGCAAGGACTGAAATCCGTGGTCAATACATTGACCCAGATGTGCAAGACATTAGTGAAGAGTCGGACATGGACACTTCGGAGCAGCCATCTACTAGCTCAATACCGTCAACAAGTTACAGTTCACAACCGTTCTCTCACAGACAATCGTCTACTACAACGAAATCCTCAAAATCTGAAGAAAGAGAAAGCAGGATGACAAGAATCGGAAAAGATAAGATTCATCCATACTTTATAGCCAATAGGAAAATTCGGTACAATTCGCAAGACAATCTATCACCGGAGACGAAAAGGTTTTTACAGCAGAATGCATCAACGAAAGAAACAGAAGCTTCGGCGATACCTATTGTAATCGATAAACAGAATAGGCCAGTTTGTAATACGATCATTTCCTACTCAAGAAACATGAAAGAAGATTTCAACAGACCATACTTCAAAAGCACGACGCATATAACATTTGAGGAAATGTTTACGCTAAAAGATGTCCAAAAACTTATAAGAAACAAAAACAAACTAATAGAAAAGTGTGAGCAAGTGAATTTGGACAGAGAGCATATGACGCTGATATATTTCGTAAAGAAATTGGAAATGGTCTCCAAAAATCTCGAAGCAAACATAGAAGAAACGTTAAAGTTGGCAAAGGAGTACAAAGTAAAAGTCATTGTGATCGCGAGGTCGCAAGGTGATGAAGAAATGCCGGAATTTTTGCAGAGATTAGAAGAAAAAATGGAAAACGTGTTTATAATGAATAGAGGTGGAGAGACAATTGCGGAAATGATCAGCATAGATTTGCAGATAAATAGCATGGCGCCAGCAGAGAGGATAATGGTCGACTCAAAAATAGCGATTGATATGTATTATCAAGTTAGGACGATGGAAATACTCGGAATAACGGAAAATTTAGAAGAGATAGGAAATCTATATATAAAATGTAGTATGAAGCAAACGCCTGAACATCTGAAAAGTATAATGGAAGTATGGAAGGAAATGAAGACAGAAAAGCCGATGCATGAGGAGTGGCCTATCATTGATATAAAATCGCCTATAAAAAGTTATCACAAGTCCGTAGAAATGACACTGCTGGAAATAAGAAAAGCGTATGAGATGGATTCAAAAAGAAATTTCAGGAACATGATATTCGAAGAAATTAACGCGCCCCATATTCGTGCACGAACGTCAGTATGGATACTCAGCATAGCATTGACAAATAATGAAAAATTAGTACTGCCAATTCGAAAGAAGGAACGAAAGAGTATGGCTAAGAACAAGCGTTTTGAGATAGCCGTATCACCGATACCGACTAATATTAAGCAATGGCTGTTACAATACGTAGACATTTTATCTTTGTCACCCACTAAAAAGATACAGCAAAAGTTTGAAAAATATTATGTACGGTTACTAATGCAGCAACACACACTTGGAAGACCAAGCATAGTAGAACTCGCAAATAAAACTGGAATATGTCCTGCTGAGATAGACATAATCAACGACGAAGCAAAGAAATTCATGTGGGGAGCTACCTCGAATACAAAACTTAAAGCAATAAAACAGCAGCCATGGATGACAACAAGAAACCTAATACGGAGAGAGAGTGTAAGCACGATGGAAACGATACAGAGAGTAGCAGAAAAACAAGTCAACAAAACCATTACAAACGAGATGAAAAAGTATGTTCGAGATTATCCACAGTGCGCGTATACGAAGATAATTAAAAAGTCAGAAATCATGCGCAAGGAAGGTGAAAATAGACCTATAGAAATTATAGAGATGGTCAGCAAATCACAGGAAGAAATGAGGATGGAAGAAATGCTACTACAATCGAATGCAATTGCGCTTACGCCAAATACACAGAGGGAGATCGACAAAGTGAACTTAGAAAAGTGGGGCGAAAAAGAACCGAGTGAAATATCATGGGTTGATACAGATGATGAGCGTCTGCTGGTGGAAATAACCGTACGACGAGAAAAAACGGACAACATAGTTCAAAGAATCTACGGCGAAGTCTATGAAAGGGAAACTAAGTCAATGATAAAAATCTTATGTACTGAAGCTTTCACAAAACAAGAAGTGACACAAATGTTACAACCCAACAATCAGTTAGCAGTCGACATTGAATGCATTACATCAAAAATAGTAATGAAGGCAGAAACTGCAAAGAATTTGATGAAACATGGATTAACGAATACTTTCTGGGAAAGTATAAACACCAGCAAGAACAATTATCCTGCAACGTTTGGCATGGCGACAACATTGAACATGGATGGACCGTATGAGAACATTGAGAAGCAAACGTTAACTACATTGTTAAAATGCACACCACCTCCGACGATTTCTGTGCCAATGCTACTACCTACATGGCGGTTAAAGAAGAAAAAACCAGTGAAAGCTTTCTGGCATGAAGAAAATACATACGTAAATAAGCTCGAAGACGCCGAAAGAATTGTGAGAGATGAAAGATACAAGAAATCAAAAGAAATCTTAAGTAAAAACGACAATAGAGAGAGAGTATTTATCGAAGGTGCTGTAACTCCATATGATTTATACAATGAAGGCGAGCCCATACACAAACAGATTGGAAAAGTACGAAAAGAAATCGAGAAGAGAAACACGAAGACAGTAATTCTCTTTTCTGGAATTAATGACATAGTATGGGGTGAATTATGGAGCTCGGAATATAGATATTATGATGTGATGCGTAGAGTGGAAATTATAACGATGATACGTCTGGGGAAAAATGATCCAGAGCAGATAACGCGAGAGGAGATTAGAAATAATATCAGTGCCTTTTATGACGAAGCCTCGATTTCGAAATCTCTAAGGTCGACTTATGAATTCTTCTACCCAGAGACAACACTACGTCCGGAATTATCGCATACGAGTAGGGTAGATGCTATGATGACATTAATGATAGCGATTAAAGGCTTGAAATTATACGAGAAGTTCTATGAAGAATTTAATTCTAAACTCAATGAGCTAAGAAGTATGTGTACGATCTCGAATAAATTGAGGAACCCAATGTTTTTAAGACATAAAAAGCTGGTTACAACAGAAAAGGAGGTCGTGCTAAAACTAACGAAGAATGAGAAATTCGAGAATACGGAATGGGAGATGCAAGATGCTAACGATATGATTAAACAAGCAGTCGAGATGGTTCATGGTGAAAGAGTTGTGATCCTTAATTAGCTGTGCTGGAGGGGGAGTGTAACATAATCGTAATCTAATCATGTGTGGTCAAACTAAGAGAGAAGAAGAAGAAACTAAGACTGAATATTAAAATGAAATATTAATTGATTAATTGTAAAAACACATGATTAAGATTAATTAGTTATTTTTGTAAATTTATAGTGCAGTATTTTTGATATTAATTAATTAATTTGGCGAAACGGCACTAGACTAAATCGCTACTGCTAATTAAGGCAGAACTGCGTAATCGGCAGACGAACAGAAATTCAAACGTTCGAAATTGTAAACAACTGGAATTAGCAGGTACTGGTTAAATATTTGATTGTTTGTTAATTCTTTTACTATAAAAAGTGTGTAATTGATCATTTTGTTGATGAATCTAATTTACTGGATTTACTTTACGTTTTTTGTATCAGGTTATTTTACTTAATACAATGGAAAGCTAAACGTTCGAGCTCTCGGGTATTCAAGACGGTGGTTCACGGATCCAGTTAACGGGTGAAGTGTATAGCCGGTGCTTACCCGAGAGGCTCTTAGGTTAGGTGTAGGAATAGGGGCTTTTACTCATATTAGCTTTCCTATCGTTCGTTGTTCATGTTACAAGTATTATTATATTATGTTAGTAGATCTGTTTACATCAGGAAACATAGGAAATCACAAGATCTATTTGCATTATCTTGGATGTTGTTTATTACGTATGATTACTAGTAGACTGACGGACTATCAATTCATCCCTTTTCCTGTGACCGTATTGATTGTTCACATGTACTCTAGGCTAGCATGTAACTATTTATATGTAAGGTTATTATATGTACGAACTCATAACAAGCTATTGCATCCCGGTTGCGAGATCCCTTTATTAAACAACTTCATTGATAACAACAACAATCAATACACTAAACTAATAAGGTATCAAGCATTATCACTATTGTCTTTCCACACACACTTCCATTACACTGAGTCATCCGAATTGTGGTTGGTGTCTCTATCGATGTGTCAGTTTCGTATGGAAATACTCGTTATAGCGTAGTTCTTCAATTCCTCTTTTGTGCTTTGTTGCAGGTCGGGTAGCGTACCCTGTACTTTGTACACTCTGTCTCGTGTCTTGGATCTAAAACAACAGTCGTTAGTTTCGTATCAGTATTAGTTGATGAGATAATAGTTTAATCATATAATGGCTAAAGCAATAGAACAGAAAGAAGAGAGACAGATACTGGAGTCTGTCACCTACCGTACTACATAAGGAGGAAACAATTGTTATAGCAGCTCCTAAATTAAGCTCAGACTTACTAGTATGAAGGTTGGCGAGATTCTACAATAGAATGATCATAATACCTATCATTATATTTATTTATTGTATCCATCATATTAAATTGTTATTGTATATACATATCTTATCTATTTTATTAGGTTCAGACACTTTATGTGTATTATAACAAATACAATATTGAAGGAATTGCAAGAAACAAAAGCCTCTATAAATATCATATATATGATCAAATTATTCAAAAATCAAAATTTTGTTTATAAAACAAATTTATTAGTTCTAATAATATATTTGATTACATTTTTGGATTATGGATTATTTGGCAAGATTTTGTAAAAATGTTAGTAACTACTTAAAATAAGTCAATAAAAATAATGAAATTACCCCATAAAATAGATTGCAGGTACCTTATGTCCTATTATTCAGATTGCAAATGGCCGAAATTTGTTTCAAATAAACAGGCAATTTCGCTTAGCAATCAAATGGATTAGTTCTAGAATGATGAATTGGCCCTGGTTTTACATTTATGGACGTTTATATAAGTTTCCTAAAATAACCACACAGAAAAAATGCAATTAATATATTTCCCTCAAATTTCTAATTTCTAGAAATTATGATATACAACTAGAATGAATATTTAAAATAATTTATTATTTAGTATATTTTAAACATAAAATAAGTGAAAAGCCGAGTGATTAAATAATTAACAAATAATTTTTTCCATTTTAAAAGAATATCTTTTAAAAATTTGTTTCATTATTAAATCAAAAGTTAATTTCAATTTTGCCAGATTTTGCTACATATTTTTATTATATATTGCTGTTTGAAATCACCAAGTAATGTTAAATTTCAAAGCCGTAGGCAAATAGATATTTAGCAAACTATTATTTTAGTTTTTGAAAGAATTTGGTTAACAAAAATCATTGTTTGAAATAAAATTCCTCCTGTTTTAAAAATTTGGATGAATAAATTTTACATTAGAATTTTGGTTTATATATATTCAGACTGCAATTGCAGTAAAAACTCAATTCGCGATTGTGTTGATGCTACAATATTATATTTCATGTATAAAATTTTGGTAATAAATAATTTTCAAATTGTAAAAAATCTAACCTGTAAATATTGACTCTTTTTTTATTTCTTTGTCAACACCATTATCTTGATAAGTGCAAAGAATGTTGTATTCTGAGCTTGAATTGAGATTATAAAATTGAAATTCCAAATATCCATAAGAGGAAATTCCATTGCTTTCAGCAACATTCCCTGATAATACGTTTGTCAAATTGCATTGACCTTCAAAAAAACTCTAGTTTGGGACCATAATCTCAACTGCAACTGAGTTTCTAGTGCATGGATAACTTCAATTATTTGAGATGAGCCTAATGTATTATTAATCTTAAAAAACATATATATATATATATGTATATATATATATATATATACACATATATATATATATATATATATATATATGTATATATATATATATTGTAGATTCACTCAGGGATATTTAAATAGTTCTCAGGATTTTTATTAATCTCTAATTTATAATTTCGTATTTCCTACGTCACCCTTGACGTCACCTCGTAATTTCGAGGTTAAGTTTCATTGCAGTTACTTTGTCCCCTCAATGATATATGACGTGTTATTTTTCTTGCTCACTTGAATTTGCGAGGGAATGATCGCGTGATTTGAATTTGTAAGCAATTATCAGGTAATGATTAACGTTTGTATAAATAGGGAACGATTGTAGCAACCATGCAGAAAAAACTAGAATCAAGCTTTGCTTAAACTGAAACGTCTTCATTTTCTCCGATGATTAATTTTTATTTGATTATTCAAATTACTTTTAACATAATGATTGCTTAAGTCACGACGACTATTTGGGAGTCCTGCTAACCTGGCACCAGCGTGATGCGTAACTCTGGATAGTTTGCAGCCTAAATCGTGGTTCATATTAAGTTATGACAATGCATAGGGAAATAATAAACCTATCGTTCTTGTCATGCATGCATTGATAACAAGGTTAAATTATGCCATTG
>CABFPE010000103.1:1678156-1707866 GCA_900660155.1 Hofstenia miamia
TATATATATATATATATATTCATAAATACTTCTTCATAATATTGGTTTGTAAATTTATGCTAATAAAATATAAGTTTATGTTCATAATTCTTATAATAATGGGGGTTGCTTGCAATTTTATTAAAAAATCACACTTATACATGCATATGGAAATAATAGAAGGTTCACAAGGAAACATACATTTATATGTTTTCCATTCTTTTATATATGTAAAAGATTATATTAGGTATTTGATTTTTTATTACAAATTCCAAAATTTTGAAAATGTATCAGATGGCCTAATTGCTCAGATAGTGTGGTCACCTACTTGAAATTAATAGCTATTGTAGCATAATCCAAAGCATAATGCTGCTAAAAGAAGAGAAGGATGGATGATTAGTCAGAATTAAGATTGAATAATTATTTAGTGATTGAAAACAATTTGATTTATGTGTCATCATTATGTTTGTAAAATGCAACCAAGAAACAATATAGCAAGTAAGTACTTGTCAACAAATAATTTGACAAAACCAAGGGGGCAATAATGCTTCCATTATTTTTAGCCATTTTCACAGACAACAAATTCAAATTTCAAATGACAGGTACTTTTTGAATTGTACTATAAATAGAGCAGAAATCAATTTGAAAACTGTTGAAGTAAATTCTTTGAACATCTTATCTTTAGATTTCTTTTGGTTTGCTTATTATTAAATAATGTTGAGCTAAATGGTAGATGCATTAGTAGTGGCTTGGGCACACATCAGGAGCAATTTGAGGGTCCTTGATCCAAGCCATGAACCTGCATTTACATTAGGGGTACAAATAGGAGTTTCTCTCTGTTTAGCTGACTATTGATTCATTTGTTTGCATGGATTAGATAATTGATTTCAGAAATAATGCTAGTTAGCCTACTGTAAGTTATATCTATATTACATTATCTTGACTAATTAAGTGACCCATAAATAGACTGATAAATAGACCAATCATGTATTGTTATCTAAATGTAAGGTAGGAAGCTGCAAGTAACTATTTACTTTGTTTATCTATATTAATTAAAGCCAATAGTTTTTGGTAATGGCTGAAGTAATATTTATTAAGCAGCTAGTAACATTGCCAGGTTGTGAAGTACAAAGTTACACATTACAAATTGAGTTTAAGTCAGTTACATCCAGCCTTGAGGCTTGCACTGAGTTAGGATAGGGAACACATAAGTTACTTTGTTGAGCTGAGAAGTGGAACTACTCAATCAACAATGGAGGTACATGAGTGTGGATTGATTTGGAGATCAGAGTTGGCCAGAGGCCACAGTGAAATCACGGAAGGAAACTGTGACGAAGTCATAAATAAATAGTAAAGGATTACTTGAAATTAAAACAAGTTAATAACAATGTATCTCATGTTGGAGTAAAGAACTAATATCAGTACATCCCTACCCACAACTAACAAGAAATTATAATTTAAAAGAATTAACTCTCTGTTAAAGCCTGGTAGCAGATGCTACATGGTGACCATGACAGATTAATAACAAGAAGAACAATCAATGAACTAACATCCTGACTCAGGACTTAGAGTCAAAAAAGAAAGAAACACAACCAATACATGTGATAGCAGAAGACATGTGAAGAAGACCACCAATACAGCACACAGTCAGCTACTACCACTACACTTAACTTAAAGCAGGTTCAGAAACAGAGAATCGCACCAAGCTGCTAGCCACTACTAATTGTAAATCAGAATGACAAATACAAAAGGAAAGAAAGGTAGTGCCAAGAAAGGCACAAGTAAAAAACCCCCACCTCAAGGAGAACACATTCAGAAACAGACGCATCCCCTACAGAACTGGAAACCTTACATATGTCCCCAGAAACAGGATCCAGCAAAGTCTTAAATATCATAAAACAAACAAATGAGACAGAAACAATACTGAGATCCAAGATACAATTATTGGTGGAAAGGATGGTGAAACTAGAGCAAGAGAACAAAAATGCAATGAGCAAATTAAAAATTGAAATGGACAATTGCCTAGAAAACCAAAGTGAAAATTTTCAAAGAGACATCAAAGCATTAACAACCCAGCTAGCACAATCAAACAAATGCTTCCAGGAATAGAATGCAAAATGGGAAAATATATGCCAACAATTAGAAGATGAGAACAGGCAGCTAATTCTAGACAATGACATACAAGCACAAGAACTGGAACAGGTCAAAGATAAACTCAGATCAACATAATTGGACAGAGACAAGAATCATGAAAACCAAATGTGAGAATTAGAAGATCTGAGACACAAACTGAGAGCAATACAAGGTAACAAAGAGGAAAATCTGAGGGCAACACAAATGCATGAAATAACAGTTGAGCAATTAAACGAAAGAAGTCTACAGGCATCACACATAAACTTTAAAAAACAATTCAGAGAAGCAGAAGAGGAAGAGGAACAAGAAAAGAACCAAATCATTGACAAAATTACAAAGGCAGTGACCAACCAGCTCACAATAAATGAACACATAAACATGTGAAGGAGACCAACCTATGAAGCTCAATGCTACCAGAGTATAGTCATAACAACATGATACCATGCAAGGCAACTCTGCTGAAATTCAATGGAAAGGTTGACAGTTACAACCCAACATTCCTCAAATGGCTGCAGATGTTTAAGATCACAATGGCTGAAAGGAAAGTAAGCCAACAAGTGGCAGTGGCAAGATTCCCATTATACTTAGCAGGAGCAGCATCCCAACACTATCTACTCTTAGACACTGATATGAAAAGGGACTACAAATGACTAATCAGAGACTTCATATACTACTATGAAAACAAAAGCTTTAAAAACCAATACCAAATTATATTTAACTCAACAAAGATGAGAAATACAGACAATATATACAAAATTACATCCAGCAGGTGGAATGATTGGTAACACTCAGCTCAAGGGGAAACAAATATTCAAAATACGACCTTTTTTCCCACATTTGTAAGGGAATGCCAGAGAATATTAGAACACAATTTGAAATCAAGTGTGACATGGATGACAAATTGGAAAAAATGATTAGGAAAGCCATAGATATACAGGCAACAATTGAAAATAATATCTGCATCTATGAGAAAGCAGTATGGAACAAGGAAAAGCCAACAGAATGGTGAAACAGTTATAAAACACAGACAGCAAACACCAAAGCCTATAAGGAAAACAAGACAGAGAAGTTCATTAACATAAAAAATAAAGAGGGAAAGTCAAAGAAAGTTAGAGAAAGAGACATCAAGTGTTACAACTGTAGAAAGAAGGGGCACAGGAAAGACGAGTGCAGAAAACTGAGCACTGATAATGATTATGATGAACCTGAACAGTATCAACACAATAATGATAATGATAAACAGAATACTGACAAAGGCAACAATCAACACAGGAGTGGCAACATTGATAATAACAGATGAATGTGCAATGAAGCTAGGATTTAAATGAGAGGATTTAGAATGATCAAACAAAAGACTAATCAAATGCATTCAGAGAATACATAGACACAAAAGACAAGCTCAATGCAGTACAAATCAGGATAGCAAACACACCCTTTGAGCAATCATGAGTAGTGATAGACACTCACAACAATTTATTGCCATATGAGGTGATATTAGGCAACAACTTCCTAACAAAAAACAGATGCATGATAAGCTACTCCAATAGAACAATTAAATTAAGGGAAGAGGAAATCAAAATTGAAGAACAAGAAGGAAAGCTATCAACAATAGTATTTGAACTGGAAGAAGACATAAAGCTGCAGCCATATCAATGGAGGATGCATGAAATTAAAGCAGTAGATGAAAACACAGCAGGTATAATGTTCTGTGATAACAAAGGGATCAATTTCAAAAGAGTTTCAATGCCTTCAAGTGTGTGCGCTAAAAAAAGGGAAAAGGAAGAATACTGATACTAAATGCCACAAATCACAACATGAATATGAAAAAAAGAAATGTAAGAATACTTGGAAAGTATGTTAAATCCAGCATCAAAGCCATCTGGAAGACAATGGAAGACATTGATGAGCAGATTAGTTTGTATGGTTGATTCAAGGACTTAGAAAGGAAAACAGGAGGTACTCCACACTGCTGATTCAAGGGCAACTGGACGAAAACCATCAATGTAGCAAGTACTCCCTACAGCTGACTCAAGGGCAGAGGGATGAAAGCAAGTGAAGAAGACCAGTATAAAATACTTGATCTGTTGGAGGAGGAATACCAACACATAAATGAAATACAACTACAACAACTCAGAGAGGTGCTGGAGAGACATAAACAAATATTCAATTATGGAGAAATAAGCATGGGCATGGCAATAGGTGAAACACGCAAAATAATTACAACAATGAACAAGCCAATGAAACTGCCAGTGAGATGAGTGCCAGAGCAGATGAAGGATGAATATAATATAAGACTCAACAAATTAATTGACAATAAAATAATCTGACCCAGCAAAAGTCCATATGCAGTGCCAACAGCATTTGTAAAGCAAGGAGAAAAATACAGATTATGTATATACTTCCAAAAAACTGAACAAAGTAACAAAAAAGGATTTGTACCCTCTTCCTAGAATAGAGGATATGCAATACAAAGCAAGCAAGCACAAATATTTTATGTCAATAGATCTATGCAAGGCGTATTGGCAAGTTAAAATGGAAGAGGAAGACATTGAAAAGACAGTGTTTATAACTCCATACAGCTTGTACAAATGGATATACATGGCTTTTGGTTTATGTAATGCACTGGAAACTTTCCAAAGATATATAACAAAAGTAATAAAGAACAAGAGACACAAAATGGAGGAAGGCATGAATGTGTACATTGATGATATCATTGTAGCAAGGAACACAATAGAAGAGCATTTAGAGAAATTGGAAAGAACACTATTGATCCTGGAAAAAGCAGGCTTATGAATTAACAAATTAAACAAATGTGATATATTAAAAGAAAAGATCATATTCCTAGGATGAGTGATTGAGAAAGGGTGAATATGCATGAAAGATAACACAAGAGATATGATCTGAAGAATAGAGAAGCCAAACAACAAAAAAGACATACAGAGGATAATGGGGTTCTTCAACTACTACAGAACATTTACCCAACATCACAGGAAAAACTGCCAAGATGACGCAGCTAATGAGGAAATCAGTGCCCTTTATATGGACTTGTCAAGAACAGGAAGAACTAGATAATATAAAGGAAGAGTTAGCCAAACTGCCATCACTAAACATGCCTGACTACAGCAAAATATATTTATAAATCAATCACAAGTCCTAAGCAGTCAATTCAAATAAATACTGCCACTAAATTTTATAAAATTGTAAAATGCCTTCCACCCTATAATTGCATAAAAATCCCAGAATTTTCAAACAAGATCAACAAAAGAACAAAAAGATTTACTGTAAACAAGTATAAATCTAAAATAAAACGAAATTCTTTTATAAATAATGCAATAAGGCAATGGAATGAATTTCCTCAAGAGATCAAATGTATTAAGGAATTATTTCTAAAGCAAAAGTTCATCTGTGGAAAAGCTTGGGTAGGCTACAAATTTTATAATACTGATTATACTACTACTACAAGACTATAATATCTGTAGCCTAAAATGACGCTTTTCTTGTATATATTTCATGTCTTTTTTTTATTATTTTTGTACATTATTGACGCTATTTAGAGAACTTATCAGTTTCTGAAATTGTAAATAAAAGTCTCTAAATATAGAATATCTTATCTTATCTTATCTTATCAATGCTAGTAAGGTAGCAATCAGAGCAACACTTGGACAATTGAAGAACAACAAAGAAGTGCTGATACAGTTTTTTTAGCTGCAAATTAAAACCAAGTGAGGAGAACTATGGATCAACAAAGCTAGAGATGCTTGCTTTGATTGAGAGCATCAAGAAATTCAGACATTTTCTAATTGGGCGAGAATTCAGAGTCTGCACAGATAACAGCAGCTTAGCATGGCTCAAAAAATTCTCAGGANCGCAGCTGGCGCTTCTCAATCTCATCTCTTAATTCTTTGAGTTGGATGTGAATCGCTTTTCCACTCGTGTATAGCTTCAGACATTTTCTAATTGGGCGAGAATTCAGAGTCTGCACAGATAACAGCAGCTTAGCATGGCTCAAAAAATTCTCAGGAGATAAGTCAGGAATAGTATCAAGGTGGATTGAATACCTAAATGAATTCACCTTCACCATCAAACACTGAAGAGGGACACTGCATACCAATGCTGATTTCTGGACCATGCTCCTGGAGTACCAGAGATACACAGCTAAAGAAGATGGAGAGAAAAACAAGTTTCAATTCCTACTGCATACAGAGTATGAAGAATTGCCAGAAATAAACATTGATAAGCAGTGCTGCCAATTGTAATCAAGGAAGAGATATTAGAATCAAAGATCATAGAAAAACAAAAAGATGATGTGATATTGAATGAGATCATAAGAAAGCTACAGGAACCAAGCTTTAAACTGTCAAGATTAAGAGCAAGCTACTATGAAAGGTATAGATGGATAAGAAATAAGAATGGACTCCTATACATGGAAGCACATAACAACAGGATCACAATACCAGAATATTACAAGTGAGACTTAATAAGAAAAGTGAAAGTGCACAAAAAAGGCC
This sequence comes from Hofstenia miamia, assembly GCA_900660155.1. Classification (NCBI taxonomy): domain Eukaryota; kingdom Metazoa; phylum Xenacoelomorpha; order Acoela; family Hofsteniidae; genus Hofstenia; species Hofstenia miamia. Next base: position 1,684,777 of record CABFPE010000103.1, read on the forward strand.
ATCTAGGCATTACACAAACCAAGAGCACCTTCAATGCAAGATTCATCACAATGGCAGTGAGAAAAGTCACAGAGGAGATAATCAACAAGTGTATGACATGCCTCCTTAACAACAAACACCATTTTCCAATGCAGAAAGCACTGCTAGAAAAGATCATAGTGAAACAACCTAACAAAATAGTAAACATAGATTTAGAAATGCTGTCAAAGGACAAAGAGGGATATCAACACTTACTAGTAATGGTGGACAACTTCACCAAGTATGTGAGACTAATCCCCATGAAGAATATGACAGCTGAAACAACTGCAGAGATAGTAATGAAAGAATTGATCCTAAAGTTTGGACCCATGGAAACAATAATCACAGATGAAGGGCCACAATTTGAAAGTAATCTATTTCAGGAAATGTCATGCCCACTGGAAATAGTTGAGTGAAAGGATGACAGCTTATCACCCATAGGTGAATGGCGCAGTAGAAAGACTGAACAGGACGTTGATTAAATTGATAAGAATTACAACATTGAGAATAGGAGGTCATAAGTGGCAAGAAGTAATTGAAATGATCAAATACTTTTATAATACATCTGTACACTTGACAACAGGAATAACACCATTCAAGGCTATGTTCAGAAGAGAGGTGGCAATGCCATTATCAATGCAATATTTTTCCTACAGCAAAAATTGGACAATCAGTACGTGAATCAATTAAGAAGTCAAATAACAGCAATACAAAAAGACAATGTGCCATAACACAAAGAAATCCGCCATGAGACAACAGTGAAACTATAATAAAAAAATCTATGTTCATGCACACAAAATGGCAACATCATCTATGCATTCAAACCAATGAAATTGATAGCACAAACCAGGTCCAAAAGTTAAAAATGATTTGGTCAGGTCCATATAAAATAACTCAAGTACTGCCAAATAACAAGTATATGCTGAATAATGGCAGACTACTGCATTTCCAGAACCTATAATGAACAATGGCAGACATTGAAGAGTCTAGACTAGATGAAAATGCCTAATTTAAAATAAATCAAATTAATGGAAATCAAATTATGTATGACATGAGCAAACTAGACAGTTTACCAGAAGAAGGTTTAAATGAGGAATTTGAAAAAACAAACATTGATAATGCAAACTTACAAATGTGAGAGCTGCCAAGGCAAGCAGCAAGAGATAAATATGACCCTGAGGTGTGGGATTTAAATTTACTTAATGAATTTAGTGTAATATCCTCTACCAGGCATTATCACTGTTTATCTACTGTTACTTTATAAAGTTAGCTGTGTTATTGCAGGTAAGGATTTACTTGTTGTTACTGCTTGAGTAGTTTCTTCTGTTAATGTATGTAACCTAGAATTAACTGCTCACTTTTTAGGTGACAAAGCCATGTGGTAACCTCTATAATGATCTCCTAGTGGGCATCTGCCCAAAGCGGATCTCCACATCCAGTTTCACCATTCCATCCAATGCTTGAGTGCCACTTCTCAGCTCAATCAAGATAGCTTATGTGTACCCTACATTAGCTTGGTGCTTACCCAAGACATGACACAACTCAACTTAAACTCTATTGTGTGAAAGTGTTATATCTATTTGCAACCTGAACTGTTACTAGTTGTTTGTTAAATATTACATGTAGCCATTACTGAAATATATTGGCTTATTTAAATACATTCTATTTGAACAACTTCCTAACCTACATTTATAATTTACTACATGTACAGTCACTTTATCAGTTGATTATGGGTCATAAATTTGGATCTAAAATAGCATTAAGATAATTCCTAAGGTTTGGTAATCCAACTGTTTGCTGACAGTTAATTATCTAATACATCTAGAAGTGAAATGCTAGTCAGCTATTTGAGAGAAAACCCCTACACCTAACATATGTGCACTTTTGTGATCTGGCACAGAGACCCTAGAATCGTTTCCTGTGATGTATCCAGACCACTACTAAACACCACTTGACTAGCTTGACATTGTACTAAATATTCAAACCGTTAATGTGAAACAAAATAAGAATTCTAAGTAAAATTCTTTATCAACTTCTTACAGTGTTTTAATCTATTTATAGTATTTCCAAAAGAAGTACCTGTCAATTCAAATTTAAACTTTCTGCCAAGATGGCAGCTAAAAATAATGTAAGCATCATTTAATAAAAAGTATTTTTATTGACAGACACAAAAATCTCTTTTTTGACACATATTGTTTCTTAGTTGCATTTTACAAATAAATCTGAAATAATAACAATTGATTTAATTACAATATTTTTAATCACTTCTTTTTGATCTTAATCTCTTCTTGTGACATATTTGCAGCTTATTTCTGATTTTGTTTGGATGATGCTACACTATACCTAACTTAAATGTGGGTATTGATCAAGGCTAACACCATTTCATTTCCCCTTGCAACAGCCTTGTGATTGCTACACACATTGAATGCTTAGCTGCTCATTATAATCAATTAACTAATCTGAACAACAATAAAGATAATTCCAAGGAGTATATTCTCCATCAATGAAATAATACATTTTGTACATATTTATAGAAATTAATACAAACATATTTATTATTGAAACAAGTACCTGTCACTGTTTCAATTTCTGCAGTCCACATAGAATATTTCTGCATGCTAATAGAGGNTCTTTATCAACTTCTTACAGTGTTTTAATCTATTTATAGTATTTCCAAAAGAAGTACCTGTCAATTCAAATTTAAACTTTCTGCCAAGATGGCAGCTAAAAATAATGTAAGCATCATTTAATAAAAAGTATTTTTATTGACAGACACAAAAATCTCTTTTTTGACACATATTGTTTCTTAGTTGCATTTTACAAATAAATCTGAAATAATAACAATTGATTTAATTACAATATTTTTAATCAACTTCTTTTCAATCTTAATCTCTTCTTGCAATGTTTGCAGCTTATTTTTGATTTCATTTAGATGATGCTACATTAGGCAAATTGAATGAGATGCAACAGCAACAACCACAGAGAAAGAGAGTGCGCCAAAACCAGAAAGCTGAGGAGATGACAACGTCATATCCATGGATAAGAATATGAAGAGGGTCTCAAACCAGATGTCAGATGGAAGGTGAAAGGAATGAGAACAAACCACTGACTAATCAAAGGCACAGAGTGAGAGGGCGTCAGAGTAGTTCTCAACACCAATTTGAGGGCAGGGAGACAAAAACACATAATGCCTCTCCCAATGGATATCTGCACTGCCAATTCAAGGGCAAGCAGAGAACCAGTGAAAACCCCAGAGATCTGCAATGCCAATTTGAGGGCATGCAGAGAACTGGCACAAAGCAGCTCAACTTTCCTTGTTGTGTCCACCTTGCCAATTTGAGGGCAGTGTGACAATTGGAGTTCTTGGGGAAGGTGGAAGTGGGCAAAGAACCATACACATAAGAAAGTGATTCCAACCTTACATATCTACAGATCCCACAACTGGTCAATTGCTGAAAGAGTAAACTGTGAGCCAACTCAAGGGCAACTCAGTAGAAATCATCAGCATGGACTCACTGGATGGTGAGCTGAGCACCAGTAAACCACTAAGGATTACTCAGCTGCACGCCCCTCTGAGACTACATCAGATAGAACCATATGCTCAAAAGAGAGAGAGAAAAGGATGTCAAAAATAGATGGAGAAACATTGCACCCCTATTTTATGGGAAAACTAAAAATGAGGAATAATGCATATGAAAGCTGTCACCAGAAACAAAAGCCCACATAAGAAGAGTAGCAAAAACTGAGGGCAGCAATCTACCCATTGTACTAGACACACAGAAAAGACTGATGGTCAACACAATAATAAGCTACCAGAGAGAACTAACTGAGACAGTAGAAAGGGCATATATGCACAGCATGGTACATGCCACATTTGATGAAAATTTCACACTTGAAACAGCTCAAGGAATCATGGCATACATAGAACAAATAGCAAGAATACCAGAAATCAACATTGACAAGGACAACTTAATGATCATCCACATCCTCAAGGAAAAAGAGTATAACAAAAATTTTGAAAAACAATTAGACCAAACACTGAGGATGGCAAGAGTCCAAGGGATAAGAATAGTGATCATTGTAAGAACAACTTTTGAAGAACTGCCACTATTTCTGGGCAACTTACAAATGCAAGTGGAGAACATGTTCCTATGGTAAAAAGATAGTAAATGAGACAAAGATAGCAGATTAATTGTGGACCCTTGCATAGCAATAGAGCTATATAAACAGATAAAACAATAGAATTGACAACAAATGCAGAGGGCATGGAAAAATCCAACATGCTATTTATCAAGTGCAGCCCTAAGCAGAGACAGGAGCACATCAAAAGACTACAAGAAATATGGAAAGAAATGAAATTGCAAAAGAAAACTAATGAAGAATGGACTGAAATAGATATAGAAGCTCTGTCAAAAAGATACCACAAAACAATTGAGGTAGCACTAACAGAAATAAATAGAGTGTACAAGCTGAACTCAACTAAAGATTTCAAAAACATGATATTTGAAGAAAAGAATGCCCCAGAGATCAGATTTAAAACATCTGCATGGCTGCTGGCAATATTCACAACACAAGAGCAAGGATTACAGTTACCAATTTCAAGAACAGTGTGACATAGATTAACAAAAGCAAAAAAATATGAGATAGCAATGTCCCCAATAAACACTCAAACAAAAAATTGACTACTCAAAGGACACATAGAGAAATTGACAACCCTTGACAAACTCAAAAAGCTGATGCAAGAAATTGAGAAATCCATTAGCAGGATAATAGTTAATAAGAGCCCAATGGGAAGAATGTCAACAGTAGATATGGCAAATATAACAGGAATAGCAATGGAAGAAATAATGATATTCAATGAACCCATGAAGAAAGAGGCAGATTCAAACAGAACCTTGGTGTACAATTGCGGAGTGCATCTAGCAGCTCTAGTAGTACAAAGGTTGCAGAAGATTACCATTGCCAAGAGCAACCCACTCTCTAACAAAACAAATGAAGATTAGTAATTCACCAATATCATTGTAGAAAAAAGTAATTCCAAGACAGTTAAAGTAGTGACCAATTCACACTGCATCTTGCTGAAGACAAGCCTTTAGAATCCATCCTTACAATCCAAGGTGCTAATTGTGTGTCTCAAGTTTTAATTTCTAGCCCAATACAAATAATTTATAACAGTGTTTATCTTCTCAGCTCATGTAACAAAGATATTAATTAACACGTAGTTACCATGTATTCATGTATGCCAACTGCATAGTATATTCACATTGTGTGACAATTTGTGCAAGTTTGAACAATAGATGTTGTAGTTCTTTTATTGCCTATGCCTACATGTAGCCTAAATTGACCACAATATGGGCTCACATCTGTCATGGAGCGAGTTATTGCCCCAGGCACAGCAGAGTTCCTCCCACATTATCACTGGATCTTACAATTTCATTATTATAAAATTCATACCAGAGCTAAAATGGTTAGTAAAAAAGCAAATGGTATCCAGCAAGAACGAAATTTATTTGACATTTGCTTACATTTGAGTTCCATATTTATTACAAAAGAAGGTAAATATTTACTGTTTTTTACAAAAGTTCGCTTCCCTTGCAAATTAACTGAGCAATTACATGCAATCTAAAGCTTGAGGGGACAATCACTAAGTTTGAAACTTAAGTTTGAAAAGATTACAAATTAATAAATCATTAAACTAAATAGCACCAAATTTATTTGAGAGTGCCTAAAATTGAAATAAGATAAAAGAGAGGCCCCAAGTGACTCTACATGCCCCCATTGCATGGTTAAGGCTGTGGTAACAGTTGGACTGTAGGACCACTCAATAACTTTTGGGCTTCTTTGATCATAGCAGGACTGTCTGGTAACCTGCATTAATGCCTCCCATTGAATGATGGTTTCACTGTGTAATCTGAAATATTTGAGCTCTGGTAGACTCAAACTAATAGGACAATTTTGTCACAACACGTTCAACCTCCAGGTGAAGGTAACATAAAAACACTTGTAAAGACAAAGACCCTTGAGGGTGATAAGGAGCATCATCAAGGCGTCAGTGTCTGAGGTATGCACATCATCCACACTAATCTTGGTATCAGGATAAAAGTGAAGGAATACTTCTCTGAGGGATCCCATACAGGTAGCATGGTCAAAAAAGAGTGAACAATACTCATTCACTTGCTGCAGCATCATCTCTTCTGGGTCCATAATGCTGGTGCATAACATGGTAATGATTTCAATATGCTTGGTTACATTGTAGTATCAAGTTATAGTCTCTGCTTTATTAGCCCACATCAAGTCACCTCTGGCTTGAAATAGAATGACAACACGAGGGTCAACTGAGTTGATAGTTCAGTGGATNATTCATACCAGAGCTAAAATGGTTAGTAAAAAAGCAAATGGTATCCAGCAAGAACGAAATTTATTTGACATTTGCTTACATTTGAGTTCCATATTTATTACAAAAGAAGGTAAATATTTACTGTTTTTTACAAAAGTTCGCTTCCCTTGCAAATTAACTGAGCAATTACATGCAATCTAAAGCTTGAGGGGACAATCACTAAGTTTGAAACTTAAGTTTGAAAAGATTACAAATTAATAAATCATTAAACTAAATAGCACCAAATTTATTTGAGAGTGCCTAAAATTGAAATAAGATAAAAGAGAGGCCCCAAGTGACTCTACATGCCCCCATTGCATGGTTAAGGCTGTGGTAACAGTTGGACTGTAGGACCACTCAATAACTTTTGGGCTTCTTTGATCATAGCAGGACTGTCTGGTAACCTGCATTAATGCCTCCCATTGAATGATGGTTTCACTGTGTAATCTGAAATATTTGAGCTCTGGTAGACTCAAACTAATAGGACAATTTTGTCACAACACGTTCAACCTCCAGGTGAAGGTAACATAAAAACACTTGTAAAGACAAAGACCCTTGAGGGTGATAAGGAGCATCATCAAGGCGTCAGTGTCTGAGGTATGCACATCATCCACACTAATCTTGGTATCAGGATAAAAGTGAAGGAATACTTCTCTGAGGGATCCCATACAGGTAGCATGGTCAAAAAAGAGTGAACAATACTCATTCACTTGCTGCAGCATCATCTCTTCTGGGTCCATAATGCTGGTGCATAACATGGTAATGATTTCAATATGCTTGGTTACATTGTAGTATCAAGTTATAGTCTCTGCTTTATTAGCCCACATCAAGTCACCTCTGGCTTGAAATAGAATGACAACACGAGGGTCAACTGAGTTGATAGTTCAGTGGATTTTCTCTAGTTGAGTAGAGATAGGCTGGCCCTTCTGAAAAATATCCTTGATGGTCAGTTCCCCATTGATGTATATGCACTCAGGGGTACCACCTTCTAGCAATGCGTCATGGGTATCCTTATACTCCTTAGTTTGCATAGATCTGTAAACTTTGGAGGTGGTTGAAACGTAGTTAATGCAGTCTGTGAGATGGGCAGAGACTTTCTTCTTTCCCCAGCACACTCTCCATGATGGCAGAATCAGTGATGTCATTAAGCAAGGCAGTGGGATGCAGAGAAGGCTGTTTTTCTCAACGTTATTTTCCAACTGGGCAAAGCTGGACTTGTTCCAAAGGGACATCCTTGATGGAGTCCCAAAAAGTGCTGCAGAGTTGGTGGCTCTGTAAATTTTCAATTTGAGCAGTAGAAAGGCAAAGGCAGGCAGTGGTACATTCTACATCCAGGGCGAGTTGTTGCCCTGGCAATAGTAGAAGTACTAGCTCTTCTTTGGTTAGCATCTTGGTGAGGCACCATTTCATGAGGCCTAAGATGTCATTGTCACTGTTAGGCTTGACAATTCTATTGACTATTACTGGCTTCTCTGCAAATTCTTCCAGGTGGTGCTTGATTGTTAAGATGCATTTGTTATTGGTAAGAGACCAGGTGGGTGTGAGCTTGGGTGAGACTGTGACCCTGGAAAAATTTTCTAGGTTAACAGCTTCAATGAGGGCTTTCCTCACTGGTGATACCTCGATAGCTGAGGAGGATAAGAGCTCTTCCTCATGGTAAAATTTTTTGGGCGTTTTCATGATCAGCCCTAAAACAGTGATGACCTTGCCATCCTTGGCAGCTTGTCTCTGGGTTTGGGTGAGTTTGCTGTACCCACACTCAGGATAATTGAGCTGCTCCAGGTTGAATAAGATTATCCATACATGACAGAACATCATAGTGGCCAACTAATTCATTGAACTGCTTTGTGGAGCCATATTCACAGCACATGAGTTGACTCATACACAGAGGTGCGTACTCAGAGTTAAGAGAAGGAAACTTGATCTCTGTGGTGGCTCCCCACATGTACTTCTTGAGTGCATCTGAGAAGACATTTAAGTTGGAAAACGCAACTCCTAATTGGTTGACAATCATCTGCAGTGGGAGGCCACCAAGGGGTCCACTGGATCTGATAAGATGAGCATAAAATTTCTCAAAATGTTCCATTGCTTTCTTAGTCTTCCCAGGTGAGGTGGGCAATGAGCAAGAGTGGAGCAGCCAGTTTCTAACCTTCCAGGCAGGAGGATTGGTGGCGAGTTCATGAGGACACTGTTCCATGAGTCTCTCCCTAGTGGGCTTATCCAGAGGTAGCTGGAGATGAGGATCAACTGTAAGAAAAGCAGGAGGTCCCACATGGTTCCACAGGATTGAATTGCTGGAGCGAATTTTTCTGAGAACATCTTTTCTGAGAAGTTCTGACGATCTTGTGTGTCATGGGACAAATGTAACTCTGTAAGCATTCTCTCAACTGATCAATGATATTGTGATGTGGGACTCCAAATATTGATGGTAGGCCATTGAGTCTCCAGGCTGTGATCTGCCTTTAAATTTGTCCACACCTCATCAATTTCTTGCAGGGTAGTGGTGCTTTGTGAAAATGTGAAGCTGAAATGGAGATCTGAGACGTCAGAGTGGAGGCCAGGGAAGCTGATCAGATGAGAATTGACTGTGAGACAGTGTGTCAGAATTTTCTTACATAAGAGCAGGTCTGTGTAGATGATTTTAGTAGCCAAGATTATGTGAGAGTTATACATACTTGTAGACTGGTAGGAGCTGCTATACAAAATGGTGAAGTTCTTCATATGAAAGTGTAAGCTTTCAACTTCATCCAGGATGGTATCCTGGTACTCTTCTTTTAAGAACATAACTAAGCATATCTTCTCCACCTTGGCAAGTTGATAGGTTATTTCAATCTTTCCATGATTCAGGGGTGGTTCACCTCATTGACATGAAAAAAGTAGATGACTAGTAGGTTGTCAAAATTGATGTTGACACATTTGAATTTCTTTATTTTTTCTTTACTGTTTAGAAACTGGCATAAGTGAGACATGTTGAAGTCCTCATCAAACATGGTGTGAACAGTGCTTTGCCAGTAAGGTCACGCCATGCCAGCTAACATTTTAGAGTCATAACAAATAATAGCATTGATCTGAGGCCTACGCTCAGCATCTATGACAAAGGGGATCAAGTCAACTTAGTGTTGAATGTCCATCACAACCTATACTTCATTTCTTCTGATATGTTGTTGCAAACTAACTGAATTGCTTTCTGTGTAGCAATAAAGTACAGATGTAAGATCTCATTGCCAACTTTGGATGTTTTAGCTTTACATTCCTTGGCTTTTCAAGACCTAATACTAGCTGAGTCACAGGAGGAAGGACCAGGACTAGGAAGGGGTTTTGAGTCAACACGGGGCGAGGTTATGTTAGATAACTGGGCAAAAGGCACTCTGTGCTCCTCAGATTCATGCACAGAGAGTTGTCTCTGTGCATAGTCATCCGAGGTCCACTCCTGCTCAGAGAGTTGTCTCTGAGCATAGTCACAGGAAGTCCACTCCCAAGGAGAGAGTTGTCTCCCCTCGTAGTTGTGGCTGCTATGGGTGTCTTCTGCTGGGCACTCTTGCTTTCAGGAAGTGCCTTCATCTGATCATCTAGGTGTTGTTGATCACTTTGTTTTGTCTCGCAGATTGATTTGTTGTTGTACTTGGCATCTTGTTGGAGGTTGGTTCTCAGTTCGTTTCATAGTGGATAAACAAAGATATAAGGTTAAGGTCCCATTCCTGGGTATTTAAATGGTCTAAATATCTCTGATCTCTAGCTCATTTAGGCAAAATATGAGTAGCTATAGTGTTGCTACTACTACTGAGGTTACTATCATACTTGACCTGTGTAAGGTCATCTTCCTCACATTTGGTGAGGTTGTGATAATATTCTATTTCATTAATGCTGTCATCAATGAGAGAAAGCTCGTTATTACTGTCAATGACTGTATTTTGTATATATTTGATTGTTCATCTAAGTCGCTGAAAATGGGAGACTTTACCATTATCTAATAAGGACTGTTGGTGATCTAATACCTTAACTATTTTAAAAGGTCCTTGCCAATTAGTGGCAAGTTTTTGTACTTGGTTAGCATCAGTAACCTGACAAGGAAAGTAAGCAAATACAGAATCTCCAATTTTATGAGGCTCACAGTACAGCTTTTTGTCGAAGTTTCTTTTCTGGCAAATAACAGACTGATTGGTATTCCAGCAGATAGAGAGGTACACTTCCTGGAACTCTTTCAGCATCTGGTTCACAAAATTCTCCAAGGTTGGTGTAACATCCTCCACCTAGCTTATTACGCCATGTCTAACTACTGATAATGAATACTCGGTAAATTGCGGGTGAGGTGTTACCAAGTTGTTGAACCATCAGACCTTCCTCTCTTATTAACTAGTTATGTTAATTAAATAATTGAGTATTAACCATCACTGTTTAGGTGACAGAGCAGTATGACAGTTCCTCTTCGGTTCTTCCATGGGCTCCTGCCTGAAGCTGATCTCCACAAGACAGCTCCTCTCCTTCTTAACCAATGATTGAGTCCATGGCACCACCTCAGCTCAACTGGAATTAGTTATGTGTACCCTACGTTAGCTCGGTGTATGCACTCAAGTAAAGTTGTAACTGACTTAAACTCAAAGTTGTAAAGTGTTTGTTGTTTTGATTTAGTAAAAGCAACCGGGCATTGACACTAACTGCATTTACAAAATATTAGAATAGCCATTACCGTAAAACTATCGGCTTAATAATTTAAGTAATAAGATTGCAGTTTCCTACACCTACATTTAATAGTATTACATGTAAGGTCATTTATCAAGTCAATTATAGTCGAGTCTCCTACATTTAAGAATATATATATATCCCTAAGTGTCGACTATCCAGTCGTTTCAGGCATTGATTATTTCATACATGTATTGATCGATAGTCAGACTAGGCAAGAATCGAAAAACTCCTAACCGTAACATAGGTGCGGTTTCGTGACTGGCACAAAGACCCTAGAATCGATCCCGTGATGGATTCCAGCCACTACTTAACACAACTTGCCTAGCTGCACATTTTATTAAATAATCAAACCAGATAAATGTAGAATGAAAATTAAATAAACTCCGAAGAATTTATTGTTCATCAAAATTATGGTTGAATCTCTACGCTATTTAAATAAAATTTCTAAAGTACCTGCTAATTTTAAATTTCAAATAATTCTTCTGCCAATATGGCTGTTCTTACGTAAGCGTAATTCGCTCAATTTAATTTGTCAAATGTATCTTGATCGGCTAACAAGTTTTCTTAATTTGAACAATATTAAAGCTTAGTTGCATCTTACAAAAATAACTTAGATCAAATAACTAAATTTTACATATTTTTTGATTATCTTTTAATCACTATAATCGTTCGACGTTAATCCTTCATTTGTTGCAGCTATTATTTTTGGGATGATGCTACACGCCCTCCTCAGCTTGTGTTATGGACAGCACTGGTTGCTCCCCATGTACGAGAGTATCTGCCTTTCTAATTAATGATTCTGCCGCAGGGTCTTCCCATGTAATCGTCATGTACTCAGACTGCTTGGACATCTTTAGCACTGCTTCGCGTTTGGTGGTGACAGTGTTTGCATATTTTAGGAACCGAGTCTCTCTTATGTTCTCTGCTATAGGTGTCATCTCCCGAAGTTCATTCATTTTCCGTGAAAAGATTTCGAAGTATTTTTCGTACAAGTGAATGCCTTTTATTGCTATTAAGAGTGTCATTTGCACGTCGGCTTTGCATGTGTGAGCCACGTCTGCTCTCATTTGTGTATTCGGGTAGAAGAAAGTGAAGACCTTTCATAAACTGCGGGTGTTCACTACATCTTTATAGAAGAAGCTGATGTTATCCAATACCTCTTGTTCAGATATTTTGTTGGGATCATTTTTTCCGATGTGCATCATGGTGACAATCTCCACTCTTTTCGTTACATCATAGTAGCGATACTTTTGTTCCCACATATCGGTCCACATGATGTCATTAACTCCCGAGAACAACATTACTGCTCAAGGCTGGCGTTTTTCTATTTCATCTCTTAATTCCTGGAGTTGGATGTGAATCGCTTTTCCCCTCATGTATAGCTGATCCGGGGTGATGGTCCCTTCTATATAGATGCATTCTTTGTTGTCATTATCTAGCAATATCTCTTTGTTTTCTTGTAGTCCTCTCGCTCTGTCATCTCTATTGCTTTACGTTGCGAGTTCACATATGATTTGTATTTGTGTAGAAATGATTTTGCTGGTTTCACTTCTTTCGGGAGTCGCCATCTAGGCAGTACCATAGGTATCACAATCGTTTTAGGCGGCATACATAGTAAGATCTTCGTATCGATTAGTTGTTCCATTTCCTCATACATGCCCATTGCTGTTGCTAATCCGATGGTGGCGGGGTAGTTCATTCTTGCTTCTGGGATTGTCTCCCAAAATGATTGTGTGAGTCCCTGTTTGCTTAGTTTAATTCGTATGCGTTCCTGGATATTGATTCTAGAGGTGATGCATTCGACGTTGACCGCGATTTGATTGAATGGCTTCATTAGCTCTTCCAATTCTGTGTGTGTGAATGCTTCCGTAAACATTAATTTCATTGTTGCTACCATTTGCTGTTATCGTATCCTTTGGTAGTTTCTTTCTGCTATTTCTTTCTTTTCTTTTGTTACTTTTATCTCTACCAGAAATTGCACATCGTCAGTGTCGATCCATTCGATCATACTGTCTTGACTCACCTCTCCCCATTTTTCAATATTTATCCTGTTGATCACCATTTGCGTTTTTGGAGATAGTAGCAATTGTGACGAGGTTAATAGTTGTTCCTCTTTCGTGATCTCTAGTTGTGTTTTAGTCACCATTTCACAAATTTCTACGGGCGTTGTTATTCCACCTTTCTTTAGCATTTCAGCTCTTTTTATTATTTTAGTGAATGTGCAATGTGGGCTGTTTCTGGTGAATGTGCATATCGTCTCATACTCTCATCTGTTATTTGTTGCACATTCTTTTGTTTTATTGATTGTCATACATCCTCGGTGTTTATCAATTTGCGTTTGAGTATCTTTTTCGTGGTCAACCAGGATTGAATTTGCAGCTGTTTCAGTTTTGTTTCCAATGTTGCACCCCACATGTATTTTCGCATGGGCTCTTCAAATATCTGTATTTCACTCAGGCATATTCCTGTGAGGTTCGCGAGTTCTACTATTGACATTCTTCCCATTGGTTGATGCTTTGTTATCAACCTGCCTATTAGTTTTTTCATTGTCTACAGTGGTTTCTCATGTTTATCTGGCGATTCGTCTTTTTCAACATGTCCTTTCAATATCCAATTTTTTGTCTGAGTGTTCATTGGTGATAGCGCGATTTCAAATTTTTTAGTCTTCATGAGCTTTGTTCTTTGGCTCCTTGTTATGGGTAGTCTAAGATCCTTGTCTTCTGTGAGCAGTATCACTAACAGCCACGCGGATGTCCGGTATCTGATCTCTGGCGCATTCTTTTCTTCCAGAATAATTCTACGAAAATCCTTTTTTGTGTTGAGTTCATATGCTCGATTGATCTCTGCCAACACCATCTCCACTGTCTTGTGGTATTTACGTGCTGGTGCCTCTATTTTAATTTCGGGCCATGATTCATCTATCTTTTTCTGCAACTTCATGTTAGCCCATACGTTTTGAATCTCTTTTAAGTGTTCTTGGCGTTGTGTCATGCTGCACTTGATGAACAGTGTCATGGCTTTTTCTAATCCTTTGCTTCCCAGTAGCATTTCTACTGTTTTCATTTGTTTGAACAGATCTATCGCTATGCTGTGATCTATCATTATTCCATATATCTGTGCCCAGTAATCAATTTGTAAATCGAAGTGGATCAGTTCGGAGATTGTGAATTCCTTCTTCTCCCATGGGAAGAAGCCTTCTGTCCGTAGTACCAAATCCTTTAGATATTGAGGTAGTTCTTCCAGGTTTTCTCTCATCACTATAATGACTATTCTTGTTTGTTGTACTCTCGCCATCCTTACTGTTTGGTCGATCTGTTTTTGTAGGTTCTTATTGTATTCCTTTTCTCTTAGCACGTGTATTATCGTTAAGTTTTCTTCATCTAAATTTATCTCCGGGATTTTTGCTATCTGTTCCTTATATGCCATAAGTGCTTGCGCCGTTTCCAATGTGAAATCTTCATTAAACGTCATGTGAATTGTGCTTCTCATGTATGGCCTATCGATTGTTTCATTTAATTCTCGTGGGTAGCTGATTAATACGTTAACTTTTGGCCGATTGTCTGCATCTAGTAGAATTGGCAAGATGCTCCCTTCCATTTTGGCAGTTTTCCTAATTAATGTTTTCATTTCTGGAGATAATTTTTCAAATGCATTGTGCCGCATTTTTGTGGTTGCCATGAAATAGGGGTGCAATGTTTCCCCGTCAATTTTAGACATTTGCTTTTCTCTCTCTCTAGATCTTACAGTATGCTCTGATGTAGTTTTTGAGGAGGCGTCTAATTGCCTCAACCGTAACAGTAATCTGCTGGTGCTCGGTTCACAGTCCATGGGCTGTGAACCTGTGCTGCTGGTGTCAACTGAGTTGCCCTTGAATCGGCTATCAGTTGCAACTCGTGATACTTGACCAGCCATGGTTCCGGTGGAGATACCTTCAGCCTTGAATCGCTTCCGGATCTCCATGGTTCTCCCACCACTCACACCTTCCCCTGGAACTCCAGTTGTTTCAATGCCCTCAAATCAACGTAGTGATCCCCCGGAAGGAAAGTTAAGCTGTGAAGAGGCAGATTGTCCTTTTGTATCTCTGCCCTTGAATCAGCCTTGAGTACTACTTGGACGCCTCTTTACTCTACGTCGTCTATTGACCATCTCGTTGTTCTCGTCCCTTCTGCCCTCGAATCGACATCCAGTTTGAGAACTTCTGCACACTTGCCTCCTCGTGTTTGTGGTCGGGATTCCCTAGGTTGGTTGATTCTGCTTCACTCACTTCTTGAGTGGCTGATGCATCCTTCTCTAGTTTCCTAAATGCAGTTATTATATCTATATCCCATATTTCAGGGTTATATATAGTTTTATTTCTTGCAGCCCTCTGGGGTTGCACTCTCCTTTCCAATTGCTCGTTTCCAATGTCTGCTGTGAATTCTTCCTCAAATTCCTCCTCTGGCAGGCTATCTAAATCACACATGTTGTACATAACCTCTTTGCCGTTTATTCAGCTTAATTTAAACTCAGCACTTCCATCTATCTTCGTTTCTTCAATGTCTACCGTTGCTCTTTTTAAATTTTGGAAGTGCAGTAGTCTGCTGTTATCTAACATGTACTCATTATTCGGCAATTCTTGTGTTATTGTATGTGGTCCAGACCAAACCGTTTTTAGTTTACGAACCTGATTTGTGTCTGTTAGTTTCATTGGTGCAAATGCGTAGACCTTATCGCCTACTTTGTGCGTGTGCCCGTAAATTTTTTTATTATAGTTTCGCTGTTGTCTCACTGCCGATTTCTTCGTGTTGTGGCATATTGTTTCATGAATTGCTGAAATCTGTTTGTGTAATTGATTTACATATTCGTTGTTTAGAGTTTTGCTGTAGTCAGTATATTGCATTGATAGTGGTGTGGCTGCCTCTTGGCCAAACATTGCCTTAAATGGGGTGATTCCTGTTGTTGAGTGTACTGACGTATTGTAGAAATATTCTATCATCTCGATCACCTTTCTCCATTTATTTCCACAGATCCTTGTTGTTACTCTTATTAATTTTATCAGAGTTCTGTTTAATCTCTCTACTGCACCGTTCGCCTGCGGGTGGTATGCTGTAGTTCTTTTGCTCACTATCTCTAGCATTTTAGCCATTTCCTGGAATAGACCGCTCTCAAATTGTGGTCCTTTATCTGATATGATCGTTTCCATTGGCCCGAATCGCAGTATCCATTCTTTCATTACTATTTCTGCTGTGGTCTCCGCGGTTGTGTTCTTCATTGGGATCATCCTCACATACTTCGTAAAGTTGTCCACCATCACTAATAGGAATTGATACCCCTTGTTATCTTTCGATAGTTGTTCTAAATCAATGTGGAGTATTTCATTCGGCTGTGTGCCGATTATCTTTTCTAGTGGTGCTCTCTGTGTTGGGAACCGTTGACTGTTGTGCAGCAAACATGTAGTGCATTTGTTAATGATGTTTTCAATCACCTTTCTTTCTGCCGTTGTTATAAATCGCCCATTGAATGTTTTCTCTGTTTGAATTTTTCCTAGGTGGCCTTTTTCATGTATCCGCCATATCAGATCCCTTTTGAAGTACTCTGGTATTGCGATCCGATTGTTTTGACCTTCGATGTACAATAACCCCTTTCGGTTTGTTTTCCATTTGTAATGTTCAAAGTAGCTTGCTGTTAGTTTCAACAGTGTCACTTGCGGTTCTTTCAGTTTTCTTATTATTTCGTTGAGGATCACATCGTCTTGCTGTTTGTCTATTATCTCTTTTTCGGAGATCTCTTCCTTTATTATGATCAGAAGTACTGTTTGCCCTTTCTTATCTACATTGATCTCTGGTAGCTCATCGTATTGGTTATGTGGTAGGAACTGGAATTGTTGTTTCTCTCCATCTGTCTTTTCTGCGTCTCTTTGGTACTCTGGCAACAACGTCCAAAAGTCTGCGTTGCTATGTAAGGTGCCCTTTCAATGTTCTATCGTGAATGTGAATTCATTGAGGTACTCTATCCATCGGGATACGATGCCTGATTTATCTCCCGAGAACTTTTTTAGCCATGCAAGGCCGCTGTTGTCAGTGCGTACTCGGAATTCTTTTCCGATTAGAAAATGTCTGAACTTCCTGATACTCTCAACTAGGGCTAACATTTCTACTTTGGTGGATCCGTAGTTCTCTTCACTTGCCCTTAGTTTATGGCTAAAGAATTGTATTGGTACCTCTTTTCCGTTTTTCATCTGTCCTAGCATTGCCCCTATGGTGACCTTACTTGCATCACAGTCTAATATAAACTGCTCGTTGTAATCCAGTGTATTAAGTGATGGCAGTTTCGCTAGTTCCTCCTTAATGTTATCCAGTTCCTCCTGTTCTTGACATGTCCATACAAATGGTACTGACTTTCTCATGAGTTTTGTCATTTTTGCGGTTTTCCCTGTGATGTTGGGGATGAATGTGCCATAATAGTTAAAGAAACCCAATATCCTTTGGATATCCTTCTTATTATTTGGTTTCTCTATTTTCCATATCATCTCTCTTGCATTGTCTTTCATTGATATTCTGCCTTTTTCTATCACTCTTCCTAAGAAGATGATTTTTTCCTTTAGAATTTTGCATTTGTTGCCATTTATTCGAAGTCCGGCTTTTCCTAGAATTGTCAATGTTCTGTCCAATTTCTCTATATGCTCTTGTATTGTATCACTTGTTATGATTATGTCGTGTATGTATGCATTGATACCATCCTCCATTCTATGCTTTTTGTTTTTCAGAAATTTTTTATATATCTTGGAAATGTCGCCAGCACATTGCATAGCCTGAAAGCCATGTAGATCCACTCATACAACCTGTATGGTGTATGAATGCTGTCTTCTCGATATCATCTTCCTCCATCCACGCTTGCCAATATGCCTTGCACAAATCTAATGTTGTAAAGTATTTGTGCTTGCTTGCTTCATATAACATGTCCTCTATCCTTGGCAGAGGGTAGGAATCTTTCTTTGCCACTTCATTCAGCTTTTGAAAATCTATACATAGCTGGTATTTTTCTCCCTGCTTCACAAACACTGTTGATGCTGCATAGGGACTCTCACTTGGTCGTATGATTTTATTATCTATCAATTCTTCAAGTATTCGATTGTATTCATCTTTCATTTGTTCAGGGCACTCTTCTACAGGGGGGTTTTATTGGCTTGTCTGTAGTTGTTACTATCTTGTGTTTCTCCGCTATTGCCTGCCCCACACTTATTTCTCTGTAATTGAATATTTGCCTATGTTTTCTTAGCGTCTCTCTTAATAGTTGCATCTCCTCTTCATTCAGGTGCTGGTAGTTCTCATTCTCGATGTCTGGGATCTTGTATTCGTCATCAGTTGCTTTTGTCCCAATGCCCTTGAATCAGCCCCTGGGAGTATTCGTGACTAGGATGGTGTTCGTCTACTCGCCCTTGCGTCAGCAATGTGGAGTACTTTGCACTTCCACTTGTAAGTCCTCGAATCAACTGTACAAGTTGTTGGCTCCATCTTCGTCCTCCAATGCTTTCCAAATCAATCTAATGTTTGATTTCACGTATTTTCCAAATATCCTGATGTGTGATTTCTTTAAGTTTACATTCCGATTTGTTGGGTTGAGAATTAGAATTTTACCCTTTCCACTTTTTACTGCACATATACTTGACGGCATTGACACCCTTTTTGTGTTTATTCCTTTATTCTCATAGATCATTACATCAGCTGTGATTGCTTCCTCTGTTAAGATCTCGTACATTTTCCATTGATGTGGCTGCAAATGTATGTCTTCCTGCAATTTGAACGTGATTGTTTGTCTCTGCTCTGTTCTTCTTCGATCTCGATCTCTTCCTCTTTGACTTTGATGGTTCTATTGTAACATCCTCCACCTGGCCTATTTGCACCGTGTATTATAGTGTATTATAGTAAATTGCGGGTGAGGATTTACTAAGTTATTGAATCGCCAAACTTTTCCTTTTTAGTTAACTAGTTAAGTTAATTGAATAATGATCATCACTGTTTAGGTGACGGAGATGTGTGACGTTTCCTCTTCAGTTCTTCTGTGGGCTACTGCCCAAAGCCAATCTCCACAACACAGTTCCCCTCCTTCATGAACAATGACTGAATCCACTGCACCATCTCAGCTCAACTTGAAATAATTATGTGTACCTTACTTTAGCTCAGTATGTGCACTCAATTCAAGTTGTAACTGACTTAAACTCAATTTTGTAAAGTGTTTGTTGATTTGATTAAGTAAAGCAACCGGGCATTGATACTAACTGCATTGAAATAGTATTAAGGTAGCCATTACTGTAAAATTATTGGCTTTGTAATTTAATTAATAAGACTGCAGTTTCCTATACTTACATTTAATAACAATACATGTAAAGTCATTTATTCGGTCGATTATAGTCAAGTCTCCTACTATTAAGAATATGTATATTCCTAGGTCTCGACTATCCAATTGTTTCAAGCATTGATTATTTCGTACATGTAGAGATCGATAGTCAGACTAGGCAAAAATCGAAAAAATCCTAACCGTAACATAAGTGCTGTTTTGTGACTGGCACAAAGACCTTTCGAATCAATTCTGTGATGGGATCCAGCCACTACTCGACACAACTTGCCTAGCTGAACATTTTATTAAATAATCAAACCAGATAAATGTAGAATGAATATAAAATAAACTCTGAAGAATTTATTGTTCATCAAATTTCTAATTAAATTCAAAGCTATTTATTTAAAAATTCTAAAGTACCTGCTGATTTTGAATTTCAAATAATTCTTCTGCCAATATGGCTGTTCATACGTAAGCATAATTTCGCTCATTGCAATTTGTCAAATGTTACTTGATTGGCTAACAAGTTTCTCTTAATTTGAGCAATATTGTAGCTTAGTTGCATCTTACAAAATGAATAGAATAATTAACTAAATTTTACAATCATATTTTTGATTATATTTAATCACTATAATCATTTGATGTTAATCCTTTGTTTGTTGCAGCTATTATTTTTGGGATGATGCTACACGCCCTCCTCAGCTTGTGTTATGGACAGCACTGGTAGCTCCCCATGTACGAGAGTATCTGCCTTTTTAACTAATGACTCCGCCGCAGGGTCTTCCCATGTAATTGTAGCGTACTCGGACTGCTTGGACATCTTTAGCACTGCTTCGCGTTTGGTGGTGACAGTGTTTGCATATTTTAGGAATCGAGTCTCTCTTATGTTCTCTGCTATAGGTGTCATCTCACAAAGTTCATTCATTTTCCGTGAAAAGATTTCATAGTATTTTTCGTACAAGCGAATGCCTTTCATTGCTATTAAGAGTGTCATTTGTGCGTCGGCTTTGCATGTGTGAGCCAGGTCTGCTCTCATTTGTGTATTTGGGTCGTAAACTGCAGGTGTTCGCTACATCTTTATAGAAGAAGCTGATGTTATCCAATACCTCTTGTTCCGATATCTCGCCAGGATCATTTTTTCCAATGCGCATCATGGTGACAATCTCCACTCTTTTCGTTACATCATAGTAGCGATTCTTTTGTTCCCACATATCGGTCCACATGATGTCATTAACTCCCAAGAACAACATTACTGCTCGCAGCTGACGTTTTTCTATTTCATCTCTTAATTCTTGGAGTTGAATGTGAATTGCTCTTCCCCTCATGTATAGCTGATCTGGGGTGATGGTTCCCTCTATGTAGATGCGTTCTTTGTTGTCATTATCTAGCAATATCTTCTTTGTTTTCTTGTAGTCCTCTCGCTCTGTCATCTCTATCACTTTATGTTGCGTGTTCACATATGATTTGTATTCATGTAGAAATGATATTGCCGGTTTCACCTCTTTCGGGAGTCGCCATCTAGGCAGTACCATAGGTATCGCAATCGTTTTAGGCGGCGTACATAGTAAGATCTTCATATTGATTAGTCATTCCATTTCCTCATACGTGCCCATTGTATTAGATGCTGTTGCTAATCCGATGGTGGCGGGGTAATTCATTCTTGCTTCTGGGATTGTCTCCCAAAATGATTGTGTGAGTCCCCGTTTGCTTAATTTAATTCGTATGTGTTCCTGGATATCGATTCTAGAGGTGATGCATTCGACGTCGACCCCGATCTGATTGAATGGCTTCATTAGCTCTTCCAATTCTGTGCGCATGAATGCTTCCGTAAACATTAATTTCATTGTTGCTACCATTTGCTGTTCTCGTATCCTTTGGTAGTTTCTTTCTGCTATTTTTTTTCTTTTCTTTTGTTACTTTTATCTCTACCAGAAATCGCTCATCATCAATGTCAATCCATTCGATCATACTGTCTTGACTCACATCTCCCCATTTTTCAATGTTTATCCTGTCGATCACTGTTTGTGTTTTCAGAGATTGTGACGAGGTTAATAGTTGTTCCTCTTTTGTTATCTCTAGTTGTGATTTCGTCACCATTTCACAAATTTCTACGGGCGTTGTTATTCCACCTTTCTTTAGCATTTCAGCTCTTTTTATTATTTTAGTGAATGTGCGCAGGCTGTTTCTGATGTATCATCTCATACTCTCATCTGTTACCTGTTGCACATTCTTTTGTTTTATTGATTGTCATACATCCTCGGTATTTATCAATTTGCGTTTAATTATCTTTTTCATGGTCAACCAAGGTTGCTTTGCAGCTGTTTCAGTTTTGTCTCCGATGTTGCACCCCACATGTATTTTCGCATGGGCTCTTCAAATATCTGTATTTCACTCAGGCATATTCCTGTGAGGTTCGCAAGTTCTACTATTGACATTCTTCCCATTGGGTGATAACGTGATTTCGAACTTTTTAGCCTTCGTGAGCTTTATTCTTTGGCTCCTTGTTATGGGCTGTCTGAGATCCTTATCTTTTGTTAGCAATATTGCTAAAAGCCACACGGATGTCCGGTATCTGATCTCTAGTGCATTCTTCTCCTCCAAAATAAGTTTATGAAAATCCTTCTTTGTGTTAAGTTCGTATGCTCGATTGATCTCTGCCAATACCATCTCCACTGTCTTGTGGTATTTACGTGCTGGTGCCTCTATTTTAATTTCAGGCCATGATTCATCTATCTTCTTTTGCAACTTCATGTTAGCCCATACGTTTTGAATCTCTTTTAGGTGTTCTTGGCGTTGTGTCATGCTGCACTTGATGAACAGTGTCATGGCTTTTTCTAATCCTTTGCTTCCCAGTAGCATTTCTACTGTTTTCATTTGTTTGAACAGGTCTATTGCTATGCTATGGTCTATCATGATTCCACATATCTGCGCCCAGTAATCAATTTGTAAATTGAAATGGATCAGCTTGGAGATTGTGAATTCTTTCTTCTCCCATGGGAAGAAGCCTTCTGTCCGTAGTACCATATCTTTTAGATATTTCGGTAATTCCTCCAAGTTTTCTCTCATTACTATAATAACTATTCTTATCTGTTGTACTCTCGCAATCCATACTGTTTGGTCGATCTGTTTTTGTAAATGTTTGTTGTATTCTTTTTCTCTTAACACATGTATGATTGTTAAGTTTTCTTCGTCTGTGCTTCTCATGTATGGGCTATCAATTGTTTCATTTAGTTCTTGTGGGTAGCTGATTAATAAGTTAACTTTTGGCTGATTGTCTGCATCTAATAGAATTGGCAGGATGCTTCCTTCCATTTTGGCAGTTTTCCTGATTAAAGTTTTTGTTTCTGGAGACAATTTCTCGAACGCATTGTGCCGCATTTTTGTGGTTGCCATGAAATAGGGGTGCAACCTTTCCCCGTCGATTTTAGACATTTGCTTTTCTCTCTCTCTAGATCTTACTGTACGCTCTGATGTTGTTTCTGAGGAGGCGTCTAATTGCCTCATCCCTAAAGGTAGTCTGCTGGTGCTTGGTTCACAGTACATAGGCTGTGAACTTGTTCCACTGGTGTCAACTTATTTGCCCTTGAATCGGCTATAGGTTACGACCACCTGTACTTGACCAGCCGTGGTTCTGGTGGAGATACCTTCAGGCTTGAATCACTTCCACCACTCACACCTTCCCCTGGAACTCTGGTTT
>CABFPE010000103.1:1711074-1725990 GCA_900660155.1 Hofstenia miamia
GGCACAAAGACCCTTTGAATCGATCTGGTAATGGAATCCAGCCACTACTCAACACAACTTGCCTAGCTGCACATTTTATTAAATAATCACCCCAGATAAATGAAGAATGAAAATAAAATAAACTCCGAAGAATTTATTGTTCATCACATTTCTCTTTAAATTCAAAGCTATTTATTTAAAAATTTTAAAGTACCTGCTGATTTTGAATTTCAAATAAATCTTCTGCCAATATGGCTGTTCTTACACAAGCGTAATTTTCCTTGTTACAATTGGTCAAAAATTACTTAATCGGCTACAGTAAATTTCTTAGAGTGTGCAATATTGTGACTTAGTTGCATCTTACAAAATAAATAAGATAATTAACTAAATTTTACAATCATAATTCTGATCACTATTAATAATTCGACATTAATCTTTTGTTTGCAGCTTAGTTCTTTTGGATGATGCTACAGTAAGGTTCTCATTATATAGATTTGAAATGGAGCAGCATCTCAACACTACCTGTTACTGGATGCAGAAACAAAAAGGGACTATCAACTACTGATAGGAGACTTCATTAACTACTATGAAAATTCAGGATCATGAACAGATTATCAGTTCCAGGGGAAACACTTATTTAAAATACGATTTATTCTGACATATCTGCAAAGGTATGCCAGAAAGTATCAAAACACAATTCGACATTAAATGTGATGTCAACAACAAACTAGAAAGGATGATTCAGAAAGCTGTCAACATACAAGCCATGATTGAGAACAATGTTCAGATATACAAGAGAGCTGCATGCTACAGAGAGGCACCAACATGGAAAAGTAATTTTAAGTTGCATACTCACAACAAAAATTATCCTGAAGTAAAACAGGAGAAAGTAATAAAAGTCAAGGGAAAGGATGGAAAAATGCGGAAATTGAAAGAAAAGGACGTTAAATGCTATGGCTGCAGACATAAAGGCCATAAAAAACCAGACTGCCCAAAGCAGATAAACGTCATAGGTGACGAAGAGGCGTACTATGATGAGGAGGACATATTACAAACGGAAGATGGAATGGACAAAGCAACACCAACCAAAGAGGAGTCGGAAAACTAAGTAGAGCGCCAACTCATAACAACCATGCAGCGATAATGATCCTAATGAACCTTGACATGATGAACACAATAACAATAGCCATTAATGGAGTGATGGCAAAGGCGACAATTGATACCGGAGCAGCAACATTGATAATCACTGATGAATGCGCTAGGAAATTAGGATTTCAACGAGAAGACATAAAGAATTGTAACAAAAGACTAATTAACACGTCAGGGGACTACATCAATACGAAGGGAATGATAGACGTTGCACAAATGAGAATTGCGAACACAACATTTGAACAACCTTTGGTGGTGGTCAACACACACAATAATGCATTAACTACGTGAACAAGACAATAAAGGTAAGAGAAGAAGAAATGGAAATCAAAGAGGAACAGGAGAAACAGAAAACGATCATGTTTCAACTACAAGAAGATATTCATCTACAGCCGCATCAATGGAAGATGCACACAATTGAAACAGAAGAAAACATCACAGCCAACATAATGCTATATGACAATAAAGGCATAAACACCAAATGAGTTTCAATGCCATCTAGCATTTTTATGATAAAAAACGGCAGAGGAAGGGTACCAATACTCAACACTACAAACCAGAACGTGAACCTGAAAAGATCTCAGATAAGAATATACGGAAAATACATCAGAACTAACATCAGACTCATCTGGAAGGCAGTGGAAGATGACGATGGAGCAAGTAATTTGCATGGTCGATTCGAGGACTTGCAAAGTAAAGTGGATAGTACTCCACATGGCCAACTCGAGGGAGAGTGGATGAACACCATCAAAGTTGAGAGTACTCCCAAAAGCTGATTCAAGGGCATTGGGACGAAAGCAGAAGAGGAAGATACACATAAGATACCAGAGATAAATGACGAAGATTATCAACATTTAGAAGAGCGAGACATCACGAAATTAAGAACACTTTTAGATAAGCATAAACGTATATTCAAGTACGGGGAGATAAGTGTTGGTCAAGCAGTAGGCGAAAAACACAAAATCGTGATTACAACGGATAAACCGATCAAGCTGCCAGTCAGAAGAGTACCCAAGCAGCTAAAGGAAGAATACAATCGGATACTAGAAGAACTAATCAACAATAAGATTATCCAACCAAGCGAAAGCCCATGCGCAGCACCTACTGTGTTCGTGAAGCAGGGGAACAAGTACCAACTATGCATTGATTTCCGCAAACTCAATGAAGTGACAAAGAAAGATTCGTACCCCTTACCGCGAATAGAGGACATGCTTTATGAAGCCAGCAAACATAAATATTTTATGACACTAGATCTATGCAAAGCTTATTGGCAAGTGAAAATGGAGGAGGAAGACATAGAGAAAACAGCATTCATAACTCCTATTATTGATAATTATCACTCAGTAAATTGCGGGTGAGGATTTACTAAGTTATTGAACCGCCAAACTTTTCCTTTTTAGTTAACTAGTTAAGTTAACTGAATATTGATCATCACAATTTAGGTGACGGAGCCATGTGACATTTCCTCTTCAGTTCTTCTGTGGGCTACTGCCCGAAGCTGATCTCCACAACACAGTTCCCCTCCTTCGTGAACAATGACTGAATCCACTGCACCATCTCAGCTCAACTGGAACTAATTATGTGTACCTTACTTTAGCTCAGTGCGTGCACTCAAGTCAAGTTGTAACTGACTTAAACTCAATTTTGTAAAATGTTTGTTGATTTGATTAAGTAAAGCAACTGGGCATTGACACTAACTGCATTGAAACAATATTAAGATAGCCATTACCGTAAAATTATTGGCTTTGTAATTTAATTAATAAGACTGCAGTTTTCTATACTTACATTTAATAGTGATACATGTAAGGTCATTTATTCGGTCGATTATAGTCAAGACTCCTACTATTAAGAATATATATTCCTAGGTTTCGACTATCCAGTCGTTTCAAGCATTAATTATTTCGTACATGCATTGATTGATAGTCAGACTAGGCAAGAATCGAAAAACTCCTAACCGTAACATAAGTGCTGTTTCGTGACTGGCACAAAGACCCTTCAAATCGATCCCGTGATGGGATCCAGCCACTACTCGACACAACTTGCCTAGCTGCACATTTTATTAAATAATCAAACCAGATAAATGTAGAATGAAAATAAAATAAACTCCGAAGAATTTATTGTTCATCAAATTTCTAATTAAGTTCAAAGCTATTTATTTAAAATTTCTAAAGTACCTGCCGATTTTGAATTTCAAATAATTCTTCTGCCAATATGGCTGTTCATACGTAAGCGTAATTTCGCTCATTTCAATTTGTCAAATGTTACTTGATCGGCTAACAAGTTTCTCTTAATTTGAGCAATATTGTAGCTTAGTTGCATCTTACAAAAAATGAATAGAATCATTAACTAAATTTTACATATTATTGATTATCTTTTAATCACTATAATCGTTCGATGTTAATCCTTCATTTGTTGCAGCTATTATTTTTGGGATGATGCTACACGCCCTCCTCAGCTTGTGTTATGGACAGCACTGGTTGCTCCCCATGTACGAGAGTATCTGCCTTTTTAACTAATGACTCCGCCGCAGGGTCTTCCCATGTAATTGTAGCGTACTCGGACTGCTTGGACATCTTTAGCACTGCTTCGCGTTTGGTGGTGACAGTGTTTGCATATTTTAGGAACCGAGTCTCTCTTATGTTCTCTGCTATAGGTGTCATCTCACAAAGTTCATTCATTTTCCGTGAAAAGATTTCGAAGTATTTTTCGTACAAGTGAATGCCTTTTATTGCTATTAAGAGTGTCATTTGCACGTCAGCTTTCCATGTGTGAGCTAAGTCTGCTCTCATTTGTGTGTTTGGGTAGAAGAAAGTGAAGACCTTTTGTAAACTGCGGGTGTTCGCTACATCTTTATAGAAGAAGCTGATGTTATCCAATACCTCTTGTTCCGATATTTCGCCAGGATCATTTTTTCCAATGTGCATCATGGTGACAATCTCCACTCTTTTTGTTGCATCATAGTAGCGATACTTTTGTTCCCACATATCGGTCCACACAATGTCATTAACTCCCGAGAACAACATTACTGCTTGCGGCTGGCGTTTTTCTATTTCGTCTCTTAATTCCTGGAGTTGGATGTGAATTGCTTTTCCCCTCATGTATAGCTGATCCGGGGTGATGGTCCCTTCTATGTAAATGCGTTCTTTGTTGTCATTATTTAGCAATATCTTCTTCATTTTCTTGTAGTCCTCTCGCTCTGTCATCTCTATAGCTTTATGTTGTGAGTTCATGTATGATTTGTATTCATGTAGAAATGTTTTTGCTGGTTTTACTTCTTTCGGGAGTCGCCATCTAGGCAGTACCATTGGTATCGCAATTGTTTTTGGCGGCGTACATAGTAAGATCTTTGTATTGATTAGTCGTTCCATTTCCTCATATGTGCCTGTTGTATTAGATGCTGTTGCTAATCTGATGGTGGCGGGGTAATTCATTCTTGCTTCTGGGATTGTCTCCCAAAATGATTGTGTGAGTCCCCATTTGCTTAGTTTAATTTGTATGCGGTCCTGGATGTCAATTCTAGAAGTGATGCATTTGACGTTGACTGCAATCTGATTGAATGGCTTCATTAGCTCTTCCAATTCTGTGCGCGTGAATGCTGCTGTAAACATTAATTTCATTGTTGCTACCATTTGCTGTTCTCGTATCCTTTGGTAGTTTCTTTCTACTATTTCTTTCTTTTCTTTTGTTACTTTTATCTCTACCAGAAATCGCTCATCGTCAGTTTTGATCCATTCAATCATACTGTCTTGACTCACATCTCTCCATTTTTCAATATTTATCCTGTTGATCACTGTTTGTGTTTCCAGCAATAGTAGCAACTGTGACGAGGTTAATAGTTGTTCCTCTTTAGTGATCTCTAGTTGTGTTTTTGTCACCATTTCGCAAATTTCTACGGGCGTTGTTATTCCACCTTTCTTTAGCATTTCAGCTCTTTTTATTATTTTTGTGAATGTGCACCATGGGCTGTTTCTGGCATATCGTTTCATACTCTCCTCTGTTACTTGTTGCACATTCTTTTGTTTTATTGATTGTCGTACATCCTCAGTGTTTATCAATTTGCGTTTAATTATCTTTTTCGTGGTCAACCAAGGTTGATTTTGCAGCTGTTTCAGTTTTGTCTCCAATGTTGCACCCCACATGTATTTTCGCATGGGCTCTTCAAATATCTGTATTTCACTCAGGCATATTCCTGTGAGGTTTGCGAGTTCTACTATCGACATTCTTCCCATTGGGTGATGCTTTATCAACCTGCCTAATAGTTTTTCCATTGTCTGCAGTGGTTTCTCATGTTTGTCTGGCAATTTGTCTTTTTCAACATGTCCTTTCAATATCCAATTTTTTGTCTGCGTGTTCATTGGTGATAACGTGATTTCGAATTTTTTAGTCTTCATGAGCTTTATTCTTTGGCTCCTTGTTATGGGTAGTCTGAGATCCTTGTCTTCTGTGAGCAGTATCACTAACAGCCACGCGGATGTCCAATATCTGATCTCTGGCGCATTCCTTTCTTCCAGAATTAGTCTACGAAAATCCTTTTTTGTGTTGAGTTCATATGCTTGATTGATCTCTGCCAATACCATCTCTTTTGCAACTTCATGTTTACGTGCTGGTGCCTCTATTTTAATTTCAGGCCATGATTCATCTATCTTCTTTTGCAACTTCATGTTAGCCCATACGTTTTGAATCTCTTTTAGGTGTTCTTGGCGTTGTGTCATGCTGCACTTGATGAATAGTGTCATGGCTTTTTCTAATCCTTTGCTTCCCAGTAGCATTTCTACTGTTTTCGTTTGTTTGAACAGATCTATTGCTATGCTGTGGTCTATCATGATTCCATATATCTGCGCCCAGTAATCAATTTGTAAATCGAAATGGATCAGCTCGGAGATTGTGAATTCTTTCTTCTCCCACGGGAAGAAGCCTTCTGTCCGTAGTACCAAATCCTTTAGATATTGAGGTAGTTCTTCCAGGTTTTCTCTCATCACTATAATGACTATTCTCGTTTGTTGTACTCTCGCCATCCTTACTGTTTGGTCGATCTGTTTTTGTAGATTCTTATTGTATTCCTTTTCTCTTAGCACGTGTATTATCATTAAGTTTTCTTCATCTAAATTTATCTCCGGGATTTTTTCTATCTGTTCCTTGTATGCCATGAGTGCTTGCGCCATTTCCAGTGTGAAATCTTCATTAAACGTCATGTGAATTGTACTTCTCATGTATGGCCTATCGATTGTTTCATTTAGTTCTCGTGGGTAGCTAATTAATACGTTAACTTTTGGCCGATTGTCTGCATCTAGTAGAATTGGCAAGATGCTCCCTTCCATTTTGGCAGTTTTCCTAATTAACGTTTTTGTTTCTGGAGACAATTTCTCGAATGCATTGTGCCGCATTTTTGTGGTTGCCATGAAATAGGGGTGCAATGTTTCCCCGTCAATTTTAGACATTTGCTTTTCTCTCTCTCTAGATCTTACAGTATGCTCTGATGTAGTTTTTGAGGAGGCGTCTAATTGCCTCAACCGTAACAGTAATCTGCTGGTGCTCGGTTCACAGTCCATGGGCTGTGAACCTGTGCCACTGGTGTAAACTGAGTTGCCCTTGAATCAGCTATCAGTTACAACCCATGATACTTGACCAGCCATGGTTCCAGTGGAGATACCTTCAGCCTTGAATCACTTCCGGATCTCCACGGTTCTTCCACCACTCACACCTTCCCCTGGAACTCCAGTTGTCTCACCACCCTCGAATCGACATAGTAA
Source organism: Hofstenia miamia (assembly GCA_900660155.1). Taxonomy (NCBI): domain Eukaryota; kingdom Metazoa; phylum Xenacoelomorpha; order Acoela; family Hofsteniidae; genus Hofstenia; species Hofstenia miamia. The sequence goes on from CABFPE010000103.1 coordinate 1,717,953, forward strand.
TCCCCCGGAAGGAAAGTTAAGCTGCGAAGAGGCCGATTGTCCTTTTGTATCTCTGCCCTTGAATCGGCCTTGAGTACTACTCGGATGCCTCTTGACTCTACGTCGTCTATTGACCATCTCGTCGTTCTCATCCCTTCTGCCCTCGAATCGACATCCAGTTTGAGAACTTCTGTGCACTTGCCTCCTTGTGTTTGTGGTCGGGATTCCCTAGGTTGGTTGATTCTGCTTCACTCACTTCTTGAGTGGCTGATGCATCCTTCTCTAGTTTCCTAAATGCAGTTATTATATCTATATCCCATATTTCAGGGTTATATATAGTTTTATTTCTTGCAGCCCTCTGGGGTTGCACTCTCCTTTCCAATTGCTCGTTTCCAATGTCCGCTGTGAATTCTTCCTCGAATTCCTCCTCTGGCAGGCTATCTAAATCACACATGTCTTTGCCATTTATTTGGCTTAATTTAAACTCGGCACTTCCATCTATCTTCGTTTCTTCAATGTCTGCCGTTGCTCTTTTTAAATTTTGGAAGTGCAATAGTCTGCCATTATCTAGCATATATTCATTGTTCAGCAATTCTTGCGTTATTGTGTGTGGTCCAGACCAAACTGTTTTTAATTTGCAAACCTGATTGGTGTCTGTTAGTTTCATTGGTGCAAATGCGTAGACTTTGTCGCCTACTTTGTGCGCATGCCCGTAAATTTTTTTATTATAGTTTCACTGTTGTCTCACTGCTGATTTCTTTGTGTTGTGGCATATTGTCTCATGAATTGCTGAAATCTGTTTGCGTAATTGGTTTACATATTCGTTGTTCAAGGCTTTGCTGTAGTCAGTATATTGCATTGACAGTGGTGTAGCTGCCTCTTGGCCAAACATTGCCTTAAATGGGGTGATTCCTGTTGTTGAGTGTACTGACGTGTTGTAAAAATATTCTATCATCTCGATCACTTCTCTCCATTTGTTCCCGCAGATCCTTGTTGTCGTCACTCTTATCAATTTTATCAGAGTCCTGTTTAATCTTTCTACTGCACCGTTCACCTGCGGGTGGTATGCTGTAGTTCTTTTGCTCACTATCTCTAGCATCTTGGCCATTTCCTGGAATAGACCGCTCTCAAATTGTGGTCCCTTATCTGATATGATCGTTTCCATCAGCCCAAATCACAGTATCCATTCCTTCATTACTATTTCTGCTGTGGTTTCTGCAGTTGTATTCTTCATTGGGATCATCCTTGCGTACTTCGTAAAGTTGTCCACCATCACTAATAGGAATTGGTACCCCTTGTTGTCTTTCGATAGTTGTTCTAAGTCAATGTGGACTATTTCGTTCGGTTGTGTGGCTATTATCTTTTCTAGTGGTGCTCTCTGTGTTGGGAACCGTTGACTGTTGTGCAGCAAACATGTAGTGCATTTGTTAATAATATCTTCAATTACCTTTCCTTCTGCCGTTGTTATAAATCGCCCATTAAATGTTTTCTCTGTTTGTGTTATTCCTAGGTGGCCTTTTTCATGTATCCGCCATATCAGATCCCTTTTGAAGTACTCTGGTATTGCGATCCGATTGTTTTGCCCTTTGACATACAATAACCCCTTTCGGTTTGTTTTCCATTTGTAATGTTCAAAGTAGCTTGCTGTTAGTTTTGATAGTGTCATTTGGGGTTCTTTCAGTATCCTTATTATCTCATTAAGGATTACATTGTCCTGTTGTTTTTCTATGATCTCCTTTTTGGATATTTCCTCTTTTATTATGATCAGAAGTACCGTTTGCCCTTTCTTGTCTACATTAATCTCTGGTAGCTCATCGTATTGGTTATGTGGTAGGAACTGGAATTGTTGTTTTTCTCCATCTGTCTTTTCTGCATCTCTTTGGTACTCTGGCAGTGACGTCCAAAAGTCTGCGTTGCTATGTAAGGTGCCTTTTTGATGTTCTATCATGAATGTGAATTCATTGAGGTACTCTATCCATCGGGATACGATGCCCGATTTATCTCCCGAGAACTTTTTTAGCCATGCGAGGCTGCTGTTGTCTGTGCATACTCGGAATTCTTTCCTGATTAGAAAATGTCTGAACTTCCTGATACTCTCAACTAGGGCTAACATTTCTACTTTGGTGGATCCGTAGTTCTCTTCACTTGCCTGTAGTTTACAGCTAAAGAATTGTATTGGTACCTCTTTTCCGTTTTTCATCTGTCCTAGCATTGCCCCTATGGTGACCTTACTTGCATCACAGTCTAATATAAACTGCTCGTTGTAATCCAGTGTATTAAGTGATGGCAGTTTCGCTAGTTCCTCCTTAATGTTATCCAGTTCCTCCTGTTCTTGACATGTCCATACAAATGGTACTGACTTTCTCATGAGTTTTGTCATTTTTGCGGTTTTCCCTGTGATGTTGGGGATGAATGTGCCATAATAGTTAAAGAAACCCATTATTCTTTGGATATCCTTCTTATTATTTGGTTTCTCTATTCTCCGTATCATCTCTCTTGCATTGTCTTTCATTGATATTCGGCCTTTTTCTATTATTCTTCCTAAGAAGATGATTTTTTCCTTTAGGATCTCACATTTGTTGCTGTTTATTTGGAGTCCGGATTTCCCTAAGATTGTTAATGTTCTATCCAGTTTCTCTATATGCTCTTGTACTGTGTCACTTGTTACTATTATATCATCTATGTATGCGTTGATGCCATCCTACATCCTGTGCGTTTTGTTATTCAGGACTTTTGTTATATATCTTTGGAACATCGCTGGTGTGTTACATAGTCCGAACGCCATGTAGATCCACTCATACAGCCCGTATGGTGTTATGAATGCTGTCTTCTTGATATCGTCTTCCTCCATCCGCACTTGCCAATAAGCCTTGCACAAGTCTAATGTCGTAAAGTATTTGTGTTTGCTTGCTTCATATAACATGTCCTCTATCCTTGGTAGGGGGTAGGAATCCTTCTTCGTCACTTCATTCAACTTCTGAAAATCTATGCATAGCTGGTATTTTTCTCCCTGCTTCACAAACACCATTGGTGCTGCATAAGGACTCTCACTCAGTTGTATAATTTTATTGTCTATCAGTTCTTCAAGTATTTGATTGTATTTGTCTTTCATTTGTTTGGGCAATCTTCTACAGGGGAGTTTTATTGGCTTGTCTGTAGTTGTTACTATCTTATGTTTCTCCCCTATTGCCTGCCCCACACTTATCTCTCTGTAGTTGAATATTCGCTTATGTTGTCTTAGCATATTTCTTAGCAGTTGCATCTCCTCTTCATTCAGGTGCTGGTAGTTCTCATTCTCGATGTCTGGGATCTTGTATTCGTCATCAGTTGCTTTTGTCCCAATGCCCTTGAATCAGCCCCTGGGAGTATTCGTGACTAGGATGGTGTTCGTCTACTCGCCCTTGCGTCAGCAATGTGGAGTACTTTGCACTTCCACTTGTAAGTCCTCGAATCAACTGTACAAGTTGTTGGCTCCATCTTCGTCCTCCAATGCTTTCCAAATCAATCTAATGTTTGATTTCACGTATTTTCCAAATATCCTGATGTGTGATTTCTTTAAGTTTACATTCCGATTTGTTGGGTTGAGAATTAGAATTTTACCCTTTCCACTTTTTACTGCACATATACTTGACGGCATTGACACCCTTTTTGTGTTTATTCCTTTATTCTCATAGATCATTACATCAGCTGTGATTGCTTCCTCTGTTAAGATCTCGTACATTTTCCATTGATGTGGCTGCAAATGTATGTCTTCCTGCAATTTGAACGTGATTGTTTGTCTCTGCTCTGTTCTTCTTCGATCTCGATCTCTTCCTCTTTGACTTTGATGGTTCTATTGTAACATCCTCCACCTGGCCTATTTGCACCGTGTATTATAGTGTATTATAGTAAATTGCGGGTGAGGATTTACTAAGTTATTGAATCGCCAAACTTTTCCTTTTTAGTTAACTAGTTAAGTTAATTGAATAATGATCATCACTGTTTAGGTGACGGAGATGTGTGACGTTTCCTCTTCAGTTCTTCTGTGGGCTACTGCCCAAAGCCAATCTCCACAACACAGTTCCCCTCCTTCATGAACAATGACTGAATCCACTGCACCATCTCAGCTCAACTTGAAATAATTATGTGTACCTTACTTTAGCTCAGTATGTGCACTCAATTCAAGTTGTAACTGACTTAAACTCAATTTTGTAAAGTGTTTGTTGATTTGATTAAGTAAAGCAACCGGGCATTGATACTAACTGCATTGAAATAGTATTAAGGTAGCCATTACTGTAAAATTATTGGCTTTGTAATTTAATTAATAAGACTGCAGTTTCCTATACTTACATTTAATAACAATACATGTAAAGTCATTTATTCGGTCGATTATAGTCAAGTCTCCTACTATTAAGAATATGTATATTCCTAGGTCTCGACTATCCAATTGTTTCAAGCATTGATTATTTCGTACATGTAGAGATCGATAGTCAGACTAGGCAAAAATCGAAAAAATCCTAACCGTAACATAAGTGCTGTTTTGTGACTGGCACAAAGACCTTTCGAATCAATTCTGTGATGGGATCCAGCCACTACTCGACACAACTTGCCTAGCTGAACATTTTATTAAATAATCAAACCAGATAAATGTAGAATGAATATAAAATAAACTCTGAAGAATTTATTGTTCATCAAATTTCTAATTAAATTCAAAGCTATTTATTTAAAAATTCTAAAGTACCTGCTGATTTTGAATTTCAAATAATTCTTCTGCCAATATGGCTGTTCATACGTAAGCATAATTTCGCTCATTGCAATTTGTCAAATGTTACTTGATTGGCTAACAAGTTTCTCTTAATTTGAGCAATATTGTAGCTTAGTTGCATCTTACAAAATGAATAGAATAATTAACTAAATTTTACAATCATATTTTTGATTATATTTAATCACTATAATCATTTGATGTTAATCCTTTGTTTGTTGCAGCTATTATTTTTGGGATGATGCTACACGCCCTCCTCAGCTTGTGTTATGGACAGCACTGGTAGCTCCCCATGTACGAGAGTATCTGCCTTTTTAACTAATGACTCCGCCGCAGGGTCTTCCCATGTAATTGTAGCGTACTCGGACTGCTTGGACATCTTTAGCACTGCTTCGCGTTTGGTGGTGACAGTGTTTGCATATTTTAGGAATCGAGTCTCTCTTATGTTCTCTGCTATAGGTGTCATCTCACAAAGTTCATTCATTTTCCGTGAAAAGATTTCATAGTATTTTTCGTACAAGCGAATGCCTTTCATTGCTATTAAGAGTGTCATTTGTGCGTCGGCTTTGCATGTGTGAGCCAGGTCTGCTCTCATTTGTGTATTTGGGTCGTAAACTGCAGGTGTTCGCTACATCTTTATAGAAGAAGCTGATGTTATCCAATACCTCTTGTTCCGATATCTCGCCAGGATCATTTTTTCCAATGCGCATCATGGTGACAATCTCCACTCTTTTCGTTACATCATAGTAGCGATTCTTTTGTTCCCACATATCGGTCCACATGATGTCATTAACTCCCAAGAACAACATTACTGCTCGCAGCTGACGTTTTTCTATTTCATCTCTTAATTCTTGGAGTTGAATGTGAATTGCTCTTCCCCTCATGTATAGCTGATCTGGGGTGATGGTTCCCTCTATGTAGATGCGTTCTTTGTTGTCATTATCTAGCAATATCTTCTTTGTTTTCTTGTAGTCCTCTCGCTCTGTCATCTCTATCACTTTATGTTGCGTGTTCACATATGATTTGTATTCATGTAGAAATGATATTGCCGGTTTCACCTCTTTCGGGAGTCGCCATCTAGGCAGTACCATAGGTATCGCAATCGTTTTAGGCGGCGTACATAGTAAGATCTTCATATTGATTAGTCATTCCATTTCCTCATACGTGCCCATTGTATTAGATGCTGTTGCTAATCCGATGGTGGCGGGGTAATTCATTCTTGCTTCTGGGATTGTCTCCCAAAATGATTGTGTGAGTCCCCGTTTGCTTAATTTAATTCGTATGTGTTCCTGGATATCGATTCTAGAGGTGATGCATTCGACGTCGACCCCGATCTGATTGAATGGCTTCATTAGCTCTTCCAATTCTGTGCGCATGAATGCTTCCGTAAACATTAATTTCATTGTTGCTACCATTTGCTGTTCTCGTATCCTTTGGTAGTTTCTTTCTGCTATTTTTTTTCTTTTCTTTTGTTACTTTTATCTCTACCAGAAATCGCTCATCATCAATGTCAATCCATTCGATCATACTGTCTTGACTCACATCTCCCCATTTTTCAATGTTTATCCTGTCGATCACTGTTTGTGTTTTCAGAGATTGTGACGAGGTTAATAGTTGTTCCTCTTTTGTTATCTCTAGTTGTGATTTCGTCACCATTTCACAAATTTCTACGGGCGTTGTTATTCCACCTTTCTTTAGCATTTCAGCTCTTTTTATTATTTTAGTGAATGTGCGCAGGCTGTTTCTGATGTATCATCTCATACTCTCATCTGTTACCTGTTGCACATTCTTTTGTTTTATTGATTGTCATACATCCTCGGTATTTATCAATTTGCGTTTAATTATCTTTTTCATGGTCAACCAAGGTTGCTTTGCAGCTGTTTCAGTTTTGTCTCCGATGTTGCACCCCACATGTATTTTCGCATGGGCTCTTCAAATATCTGTATTTCACTCAGGCATATTCCTGTGAGGTTCGCAAGTTCTACTATTGACATTCTTCCCATTGGGTGATAACGTGATTTCGAACTTTTTAGCCTTCGTGAGCTTTATTCTTTGGCTCCTTGTTATGGGCTGTCTGAGATCCTTATCTTTTGTTAGCAATATTGCTAAAAGCCACACGGATGTCCGGTATCTGATCTCTAGTGCATTCTTCTCCTCCAAAATAAGTTTATGAAAATCCTTCTTTGTGTTAAGTTCGTATGCTCGATTGATCTCTGCCAATACCATCTCCACTGTCTTGTGGTATTTACGTGCTGGTGCCTCTATTTTAATTTCAGGCCATGATTCATCTATCTTCTTTTGCAACTTCATGTTAGCCCATACGTTTTGAATCTCTTTTAGGTGTTCTTGGCGTTGTGTCATGCTGCACTTGATGAACAGTGTCATGGCTTTTTCTAATCCTTTGCTTCCCAGTAGCATTTCTACTGTTTTCATTTGTTTGAACAGGTCTATTGCTATGCTATGGTCTATCATGATTCCACATATCTGCGCCCAGTAATCAATTTGTAAATTGAAATGGATCAGCTTGGAGATTGTGAATTCTTTCTTCTCCCATGGGAAGAAGCCTTCTGTCCGTAGTACCATATCTTTTAGATATTTCGGTAATTCCTCCAAGTTTTCTCTCATTACTATAATAACTATTCTTATCTGTTGTACTCTCGCAATCCATACTGTTTGGTCGATCTGTTTTTGTAAATGTTTGTTGTATTCTTTTTCTCTTAACACATGTATGATTGTTAAGTTTTCTTCGTCTAAGTTTATCTCNAGTGCTTGCGCCGTTTCCAATGTGAAATCTTTGTTAAATGTCATGTGGATCGTGCTTCTCATATATGGCCTATTGATTGTTTCATTTAGTTCTTGTGGGTAGCTGATTAATATGTTAACTTTTGGCTGATTGTCTGCATCTAATAGAATTGGCAGGATGCTTCCTTCCATTTTGGCAGTTTTCCTGATTAACGTTTTTGTTTCTGGAGACAATTTCTCGAACGCATTGTGCCGCATTTTTGTGGTTGCCATGAAATAGGGGTGCAACGTTTCCCCGTCGATTTTAGACATTCGCTTTTCTCTCTCTCTAGATCTTACTGTACGCTCTGATGTTGTTTCTGAGGAGGCGTCTAATTGCCTCATCCGTAAAGGTAGTCTGCTGGTGCTTGGTTCACAGTACATAGGCTGTGAACTTGTGCCACTGGTGTCAACTGATTTGCCCTTGAATCGGCTATAGGTTACGACCACCTGTACTTGACCAGCCGTGGTTCTGGTGGAGATACCTTCAGGCTTGAATCACTTCCACCACTCACACCTTCCCCTGGAACTCTGGTT
>CABFPE010000104.1:5541-17377 GCA_900660155.1 Hofstenia miamia
TGGATATGCACGTCTACTTTTGAGTGTCGATCCTGTCTTCCAGTATCTCTGCTTTATCTAAATAAGTTGGAGTGAATTAAGTAGCTAAAAGGGCTCTTGTATATTAAATTAGTTTAATAAACCGCACACTTTTTATAAAGGAGAGAAATCGGAAAAGTGTCAACTCTGCTTAACGGTTAATCTAAGAAAAGTAATAGTTTTCTCTAAGTAACACGATCACAGTGGATTGGCATGATTCTACAGTACATATGAAACTGTGACAAATGTCAGCAAAACAAATCTCAATACAAACATTCAGATGCAAATCACATTTGGCAGGAAACTCACTACCCATTCAAATGAGTGCACATAGATCAATCAGATAAATTACCCAGAAAGAATTTACATGGCCAGAATGCTTTAGCATGGCCAATAAGAAACCAGAGTATATTATTAAATACTTAAGAAGATTTTTTGCCAATTTTATTCCGCAAAATTTAGTATTGATAATGCCCTGGAGCTCTGCAGTATACAGTTCAATCAATGGCTTTTGGGAATTGGATGTAAACATGAGTACTCTCCTCCAAATCACCAAGGCTCAAATGTCCTAGCAGAGAGGATGGTACAAACCATTAAACAAGCTATTGCAATTTGGAGACCTGGGATTAATGGTTGACTATATTCAACACATTCTACTGACATTGCATGCATCAAATGGAGGATCCTGCTCCTGTAGTTACTCTGAGCTAGTTTTTTGACGATCAATGATTTCCAGTAATCAAAGAAGCTTGCAAATATATGAAACCAGAAGATAATGTTATATATCACAACAACTTTCCAGCACAATACATCTCTCCAATTGGTTGGAACACTGTCTTGTTGAGGCAGCAGAATAATGAGCCTATAATTGCTTCTAACTCTCAATTTAAACATGTAGGCAAAATAGATAAACAAATCTAATACCCTAACAATAATGAAGATGAAGACAGCGATTTCAAAAAAAACAGTGATACTCAAGGAATAAAAGAAGTTACTGAAGTTGCTCCTGAAGCATCTTCTCCAAGACTATGTGGTCTATACTTTCTCTATGATTGACAAAACCCTACCCTTCAACACAACTATAAAGTGTAACCCAATTGAGGACTTCAGGACTGGTTCCTTACAAACTTAAACTTTACTTTGAAGGGGGATGTCACACATGATTATTTTCTCTGCATGTATTTTGTTAAGTTGTAAACATGTTTGCCCACATAAGGTTATTATTGTAAATGCTGCTTGGTATGAATAGACGTTCATTTTATCTTAGATAACTTTTATAAAGTACATTACAAAGAAACTCAGAGAGCACTAACAGAAGGAGATAACAAGTAGAGAGTGTACATTGATGGTAAACTTACAATCAAAGATGTATATCAGAAAGGTATGCCAATACACTCATAGTTGATAAAAATAAAGAACATGATAAACGATTGGGATCCACATGTATACATTTTATATTCAGGCACTAAAAACATAGTCTGGTTGGATTGCCGGGAATGGAATAATTACTACTACAATGTAAGTCACAGAGTGGAAAAATTATGATGATTAGAGCTGGAGTATCAGATCAAAATGAGCTAACAACAGAGGATGTACTACAACACATTTCAGTATTTTATGATTCAGTCTTGCCAGGGATGTCACTATGAGATATTTTCAACACCTTTATCCAGAAACTAAGATAGATCAAGAAGAAACACATCAAATTGACATTGATGTGTTAATGACAATAATGATAGCTCTCAAAGGGTTACTCCTGTATACAAAACACTATGCAATATTTGCAAGGAAAATAAACAGTTTGAAAGCAGCAGATTTTCACCAATACTTAATAGAAATAGCTCAAACACTTGAAAGAAATGGAATTCAAAAATCATTGGTAAATATTGACAATGCACCTTGGCACAACAATGCTGAAAATCAATGGTTTGATATTTGTGCTGAATTTTATCAAGAGAATGAATTCTGTGATTGGCAATTGATTAGACTCAGACCATATTTGTTCAGTTGTTCTGCAATTGGGATTTTCTGGAGAGGATTCAAACCAGGGATAAAAAATCAAGTTCGTCAAACAAGGAATGAGATTCTTGATGATTTTGCAGATGCTTGAGGATTCTTGCTGAAGTATTTTTTTATTTTCTTTTGTTCACTAATCAATCTCCTTTGTTTGTTAATCAGCATGAAAAGGTGTAGTATTAAAACACTTGGTATTTTAAAGCAAATATCCAATAAGGACATCATATTGATATGGCTTCATGTACAAGCAAGTGAATTTCAGTTGTCAAAACTTTCAATTTCATAAACAATGACAGTATAGCCTTCATTTAGCAGCTAAATTTTAACCCTCTGCCACTGATTTAGTACGAGGGTCATATCAGAAGTTCTGCACAGCAGTCATTCTTGTGATCGATTTAATTGTTAATTAACAATTTGCTTGTGCATTCAGTCAGACACAACGTCTTGTGATTAGCATTCACTTAGTGCGCATCTGCGTGTCTTTATAAGACAGTTGGAAGCCTTTAGGTTCAGTAACGTGTTTGGACATGGCTGAATTCAGTAGAAACGAGTGGCGTGCAATAATTCATTTTCTTTTTAAAGAGGGAAAAACGCCAACTGAAGCAGCTAATCGCCTGCAGCAACACTATGGCGCATCTGCACCTGACAGATCGACAATCAGCAGATGGATGTCGCGGTTCCAGTGTGGCAGAACTTCGCTGGAAGATGACCCCCGCTGTGGAGCTCCGATCACGGCCACCGGTGAAGATCAGGTGGCCATTGTCCGTAACCTGTTGGACGAAGATCGTCGACTGACGTTCGATGAACTGCAGGCTGCCACTGGTTTCAGCCGAGGCAGTTTGCAGCGAATCATTCATGACGATCTAGAAATGAAGAAGGTTAGTGCTCGATGGGTCCCAAGGCTGCTGACGGAGGAACACAAGATCGCGAGAGTCCAACTGTCGACGGGATCTCTGCAACTGCTGGAGGAGTTGGGCGAGCGGTTTTGGCGGCGCATCATTACTGCTGACGAAACGCCTCTCCCACACTATATGCCGGAAACAAAGCGGCAGTCTATGCAGTGGATATCGGCTGGAGAACCTCGACCCGTGCATGCTCGATCTGCACCGTCCGTTGGCAAGTTCCAGGTCACGGTATTCTGGGACTGTGACGGTGTCATCCATGTTGACTATTGTCCGCCTCGCCAAACCATCAACGCTGCCTACTACAGCGAGCTACTCCAGATTGTGCACAATAAACTGCCTCAAGTTCGTCCAGGAAAGTTGCACATGCGCCCGCTGTTTCTCCAGGACAATGCCCGAGTGCACACGGCCAATTTAACCATGGCTAAAATTCGAGAACTGAAGTGGCAATTGTTACCACACCCCGCCTATTCCCCAGACCTTGCACCCAGCGACTTCCATCTCTTTGGACCGATGAAAGATCCCCTCCGAGGCGTCAAATTTGATGGAGAAAAGGAAATTCGAGCCGCAGTCAAGAACGTTTTGAACAGCTTCCCGAAATCGTGGTTCGATGAAGGCATGAAGAAGCTGGAGAAGCGCTGGAAGAAGTGCATTGACTTAGAAGGCGATTATGTGGAAAAATAAAATGTAGTTTGTTTAATATATGTTTTCATGCTTGAATAAATTTGTTTTGTGCAAAACTTTTGGTATGACCCTCGTATCAATCCGTGAAACAGACCTGAATGAAATTTTGAAAAGGAGTACCAAAGTGCATTTTTGTTTTAAGTTATATGCATTTTTTCTAGAAAAATGAAATTTTTTGGGCAGTTTGAAGTTAAACTAATGCATTTAGTTCCTTTTCCTGAAATTTGCTACATGTAATAATCATATACATTGGGAATAGTCATAGATGTAAATGTAACATTTAGAGCCCTCATGTGCTTACCCTCAAATTATAGCCCACCTTGCTTAGTGCCAAAAATTTCCTTTCACAATGAGTGGCACTAAATTAGGTTTACACTGTATTAAGGGTTAAAGACATTCTGAATNTACTAGGGTTGCAATTTGCTGCACAGTGTTGAATGTCTTGTTGAAAAATACATCTTCAGAAAGATTTTATCATTGCCTTTGCCTAAGACTATATTTTCACAGATTAATAAACCGAATTTTGCACAAACATATGAAATCTTATTCAAGCAATATGTACATCATTTTAAGACACAGCAAATGTTGGCCTAGGCCTGTCTCATAGGCCAGAGACAGATCATTCCTGTATGATTGCCCCATGAGATGCACTCATAAACTGGCACCAGTAGCAGTCTTGCCAACATTGCTATGACTGTGTCACCGTCTGTCTACAGACGTCAACTGCAGGTGCAAGGCTATGTACAGTGACGCGCCTATTGAGTGTTAACTAAGCGCCACCCTTCTGGTTTGGCTTTTGCCTTTCTGATCTACGGGTTGGCTGATAGAGGAACCACTGTGAGGAGGGACTCTCCGGAATGGTTTATGCGCACTGCCCTTTTTGTTTTGTTAGTACGAATTTCCCACTGTTGTTACCGTTAGAGTTGCACTATTTACTATAGTACGTGCTCTCTTACATGTACTTGTTGCTTCATTATTTTAGATTGTAATTAGTTGTACAATAAATGGTTTTATCATATAATGTTCTTTCGTTATTAACATGATAGCAGAGAATATCAAATGAGTTCAAATAGATTGTTCAAGAATCCTCTAAATTTTACTTCAAATATTGATGATTATCTTAAATGGAACAAAGCGGTTAATTTTTGGTATTTAATTACAGATGTCAACAAAAAGAAATGTGGTGTTCTTGTTGCTTTAAATTTGAATGGAAATGCAAAGGCTCAAGCTTTCAAGATTGCTGTTAATGGTTTCAAAACCTTGATTGCCAAGTTAGATGAATGTTTTAATAATGGAGAAGAAGATGAGGCGTACAATATTTACTTGGACGTTAAGCAGTTGCAGAAACCTTTGGATAAATCAATTCGAGAATTTGTTTGCATTTATGAAAATATAAGTGCAAAGCTGAAAAATCACAAAATGGTATTTAGTGACAACACTATGGCGACTGAATTGTTAGATAAATACGATTTACCTGATCATGAACGTTGAATGGTATTGGCGTCATCAAAACTAGAACTTGAATCAATTAAAACTGTTTTGCTTTGAATGTTTGCTAATTTTCATAGTAATTTTTCACAGACATCAGGTGGTGAACTAAAAACTGAAGCAGCATACGCAACTGGGAATTCACGTCTAAATCCAAATTATCTTCGTTTTTCTAATAGAGGTGGTAACACCTTTTACTAAAATAGAAGGGCCACTGGTTTTAGAGGTCCAAAAAAACATTCGCTGTCGCATTTGCGATTCATGTCTTCATTCATTGGCAAAAAACTCTCCTCATCAATCAGAATCTCATCCTAAAGAAGTAGGCCTATATTGTAGTGGTGGACAGCAGTCTGTTTCAGAGACTGGTGTTGATGTGGGAGCAGCTGCTATTGGACCCCAAGTTAATCAGAATGAAACTTATTTTGTATTTTTGTCCACATATTCGCATTACAACAATCAAGATGAAGTTGTTGGCATTTCTGATACAGCTTGTACACTTACTGTATGCAGTGAACATTGGCTTAAGTATTATTTACGTTGGAGTAATTTAAATCATAGTCCAAAGAAATCACTTTCAAAAGCAAACTTGGTTTTTCGTGGACGCCAAAGTAGCAAGGCTATGTTTCAAACAACAATACCTATTTATCTTAATGAACATATTAGATATTTATGTGTTTATGTAAAATCAGGAAATCTTCCTCTCCTTATTTCATTGTCGTCACTTAGACGAAGGGATGCTATTATTAATATTTCATGTGATGAAATTTCTATTGAAGGACAAATTTCAAACTTAAGTGTAATGGTAATGGACATTTGCACCTTTTATATGCCCACAGTCCAATCATAATGAAATGGTCCAAATTGCTAATGTATTGCTTACTAACAAATTATTGGATAAATCTGATATCTAAAAAATTCATCCTCAGTTTGGGCACCCGAGCTCTCATAAATTAGTTGCGTATAAATTAGTTGCGTTCTTAAAATCATCTGGTTATCAATTTGAAAAAGCCGATATTGAATTAATTTCGAAAAACTGCGGGATTTATCAGAAGACGCAGTCTGCAAAATTAAAATCTTTCGTATCACTGCCTTTATCTAGGACTTTTAATGAAGTTATTGCTTTGGATTTATTTTTGATTCAATTGCCAGGTCATGAACCTTGCCGGGTATTACATATTCTTGATTGTTTTACGCGTTTTAATATGGCTATACCAGTAAAGGATAAGAAATCTAAAACTATCCAATGTATAATAGTCCTAAAATGGTTTTGTTTATTTGGTAATTGCCATAAATTATCATGTGATAGGGGGGGTGATAAACTAAATATTGGACGCTATGCCATTGCTCCCGTTGCTCCATATAGCAATGGTGTAGTGGAACAGCATCATGTTGTTGTTAAAGAAACAGCTCAAAGAATTTCATTGGATGATAGCTCTTTATCACTTTGTCATATTTTAAAACTTACTACATTTGTCAAAAATTTTTTACCTAATCATAAAGGATTTTCAGCATATCAATTAGTCTTGGTGGTAATCTGGGCTGAAATTCAATTATTACTGATAATATTCCTGCTATGGAGAAATCTACTTCAAAAATTATTTCAGATAATCTCGGCTTACTTGATCGCGTGCATATTGAATATATGGCTGTAGAATCTGATGATCATTTTAAACATACTCTTACACACAAATCTAGATTGAGCCACGAACTTTTCAATATGGTATGAAGGTTATATACATGTTGAGTAATAAGAAATCGTGGAATCGTCCTGGTATTGTTTATGGTCAGCATTAAAATGAGGTGCTTATTAAACATGGGAGCATTTTGATTCTTTGTCATAATTCAACAGTTAAGCCATTAAATGAATTAGATACACTTGTTGCAAAATCTTACCTACCAGAATAGCTAACAAATCGTACAAATTCTTTAATTGATGATGTTCATAAGGACAATTGTGCATAATCATCAGATGATGATGATGACGATGATAATTTAGCGTCACAACAATCAGTTTAACAATAATCAAATTCTGAGCAGGTAATGGCAAGTAATAATGTGGGTTGTTATCCTTTTAGAAACAGACAACTTACTGAACAATTTGGTGATTATGTGGTTCATTGCACAGAAGTAGATAGACCTATCGATGCCAAATTGCCGGTATTACAGTCTTGGCGTTATCACAATGCATTTTAAGAAATTTTTGGAGATGTATATTCTGACTTAAATATTGTCAGTACAAGATGGGTATTAACTTGGAATGATGTTAATGGTAATATATACCCTAAAGCCATCTGATTTCGTGACGGCATAAAAATACAGACCAATTTAGAGAAATCACTAAAAATACTTTTTTTTATGACTTCTCAAGAAAATATATGGACGAATAAAATTCAAATTGCCCCAAAATCTAGCAAACATTTCCTTTAATGAAAGGCAAGCGCTACAATGCGTATTGCTACACGATGCAGAAAGATTTCGGGACGGTATAAAAATGCAGGCCAATTTAGAGCAATTGCAAAAAATGTTTTTTATGCCATGTTTTAAGATAGCACGTAAAATCAATTTTCCTACACCATCACGCGACAGAACTATTTCGTGTAATTTGGTGTGTATGGGCTAACAGAATGCGTCAAAATTGTGGTTTAAACGTGTTTCTGGTGCATTAACAGAATTGAATGGTATAAGATGTGAGATTGAAAAAGCTGTGTATTTCTTTGAAAAATGGAATAGAATTTATGATGCTGTTGCCATTCAATATTTTTTAATAGTTGGCGAAAAGGAATGGAAATCTGACTTCATAGCCTCCATTAAGAAATCATTTCTGATTGGAAAGATAGAACATGTTGGAGAGAAATGGATTGATTATTTGGGCTACAAATTCGTAAGTCTGCATATGGATTTCAAATTTGCCAAGAAATTTATATTAAAACATTGTAAGAAAGTTGATTGCATTTTCGTAAATTATTAGGAAAATTAATTTGGTTAAGTACAATTAGCAGGTCTGATATATCTTTTGTTGCTTCGCAGTTTGCTGATAAAGGAAATGATGTTAAACCAGTCGATTTGCATGAAGTCAATAAGTTTATCCGTTACTAGCTTCATGAAAAGGTAATTTAAAAATGGACTAGCTAATAATAAAAGTATTCCATCACTTATTCTATATTCAGATGCTTCATTTGGTAGTGTAAGCTATGGTGCGTATGCGATTTACCTTTGTTGCTGGTCGACTAAAAAGCTGAAACGAATTCCAAGAAGTGTTTTATCTGCTGAAACAATATCTCTTGCTGATGGCCTTGACAGGGTTTTATTTATCCCTTATTTTATTAGTTTATTTGTGTGCTTGTTCCTATAAGGCGTATACTGACAGTAAATCATTGGTAAATGGTTTGCAAAGCAACTCGAATCCTTCTGAAAAAAGGCTAATAATGGATTTTAATTTTATAAAAAAGGAATTGTAAAAGACTGGACATTGAATATATTACAACAAATAAAATGATTGCGGTTGGTCTGACGAAATCAAATGACAATAATGAATTGTTTGCTTCGACTATTTTTCGATGTTTGACTCTTTGTTATGGTTTATTTTATCTCCTGCTCTGTTTTATTCACTATTTACCTGCTCTCTTACATGTACTTGCTACTTCATTATTTTAGATTATAAATAGCTGGGCAATAAATGGTTTTATCATATAAGGTTCTTTCGTTATTAGCAGTTACGATTATCATGTCCAATAGGTACTTCTCTAGAAAAATGATAGCTGCGTCTCTAATCAACTGGTTAAATGAAGCTAATAAATCTTTCACTGAATGGTATATTATTTTCAAAACTTATTATGAACATTTACAAAATCCACTATTAATAAATTCGATCAGATAATAGTTTTATGTTGTGTGGCATTTTCTTACAATAAACACTAACATTCCGTATGATAATTTAGCTCTATTTCTATATTTAATATCCTCTCTACATTATCGTAACTTGCTTGCGATTGATTTAAACATGAGAGTAGTTAGCTTGTTGCTTAAACATTATTTTTAATGATATGTCTGCAATATAATTATGAATTATTCATTAAATCAAAAAATTTGACCTGCTTAGACAATCCTTAATACGTTTATGGAATTATACATTTATTATTACCCTGTGGAATTGTCTTGTACGCAATAAGCACAGTCAGTTAGTCAAATTCACTACTAAGAATTATACTGAAGACAAATGAAAAATTAATAAAAAAGTCAAATATTAAAT
The DNA here is from genome assembly GCA_900660155.1 of Hofstenia miamia. Classification (NCBI taxonomy): domain Eukaryota; kingdom Metazoa; phylum Xenacoelomorpha; order Acoela; family Hofsteniidae; genus Hofstenia; species Hofstenia miamia. The sequence goes on from CABFPE010000104.1 coordinate 14,899, forward strand.
ACATATTGAAAAGTTGAAGAACTTTAATCTAAAAATATGTTGACTGAATTCTTTAAATATCTGACCATTGAATTAATGCATTTAGCATTAATAATGCCTGTGCTTAATCGATATTTATAACTTCATATTGGCAATATCAATGTAAATATATTTGACTTCAATTTGAATGTTCACATTACTTAGCATGCACTCACTAAAAGTAAGTAGCTAACTTTTCATTTAAATGAGACAACTAATCAAGTGAAATTAAAAATTGAAGGTTTCTTCTCTTCAATGTCAAGACTGCTAAATTTTCTGATCTTACAATAGTTATATATATATATATATATATATAGATTTAAATTTTATATAATCAATCATAGTCCTTCTTATAAAAGAATCCTAGCTACGTCTTTGAAAATTGAGAATTGCGCTAAATATAGATAAAGATTTAAGGGCATCACTTTAGTTTTTGAAAAAGCGTATTGTGTTTTCCTGCGATTCATAGAAACCATTAATTCAGCATAATTTTTACTATAAATTTCAATAAATAACTGCTTCAACTGTTAAAAAGTTCTATTAGAAATAGATATTAATTTTTATTACATTCTATTGCAAAAATCAAAAGCATTCAAATTTTAGCTGACCAAAAATTATCTTTATAACATCCTCTTGGAATCATATTCTTGGCACTAATTTGAGAACGACAAATGTTTAGAATACAATCACTTAAAGTAAGTAGTAAAAGTTTGGCTAAAATTCTAATTATGCATTCAAGCGTACAGATTTAATTGCAAGGAGTTGACGATAAAATGAGTTTAGAAATCTTTATTTGGTACTCTATATATATATATATATATATATATAACATGCTTTAGTTTTAGTTTGGTAGAACTCTATTTCCCACTATATATTCATTTATTGGTGCTGCAGCACCCCAACCGCTAATTTTTCACAGCATACTATAGTTGTTACTTATTATATTTGAAATAATGTTTTAGGTAATTTTCAATATGTTTGCCATAGATTTAACAAAAAACGACATTTTGATACTTTTTTATCAAAAGTTTAAAGAAGACTCTCTTATGCTCAATTTCTGATAATGCTCATATCATGATAATAGCCAATTTCAATAACCTTAATGAAAAATATCTTTTTTATTACTTTTTCTCTTTTGTTGTCAAATGATTGCCCAATTTTATTAAAAGTTACTCATGCTGTAAATGAACCCTTTTCTCTTATTAGTGCTGTTTGTAAACATGATAAAATCTTCATTTATATATAAAAATTGTATAAAATGCTAATTTTCTAATAATCAATTTTGTAAATGACTCTTATCTACTAAACAATTTTATAAAAACATTTTACATTTAAGGGTATGTTTTAATAACGCTAGGAAAAAGCAGCACATGGTAGAAAAACATATTTAGTTATTTTTGATTGAAATGAATTTGATCGTTATTCAGTCAAACCTTTTAATCGGATCCTTCATTGCTAAATGATACTAGAATTAAATAATTTAGTAAGGAAAAAAATATAAAAGCTAAAGTTATTACATTACAAATGTACAATAGTTAATAGGAATGGAAAGTTATGATGAGGCATATCCAGTAGAAGAGTTGGAACCGGTTCGACCGGTTGGCAAGCCGGTCGACTGGTACCGGTAGGTTCGGGTCAGGATTTTCGTTGTGCCAGTTGGCGCTGTTAAATTGGTATACAAGGGAGCACGGAGATGGCAACTTAGTCCCGAAACTCACAGAGATTATTTCATAAGATAATTTGTGATTAATATGTATTGCAAACCAAAAGTGATTAACGCCTTTCGTTCTTATTAGCATAAATTGCCTATCCTCTGCATAGGAAAATGTAGTTGAAAAACATCACGATAGCGTGGCAACCATTAAGGCGTTTAGGTTAGCCACATTCTTTAGAGGCTAGTGTGCGTTTTACGTGCAAGATAATGAAGGTCTCAGACAATATATGCACATAAAACCAAAATTGTTTGACATCATTTCTATAATATTGAACTTTATTTTATGTATTGTATTGCTGATATATTAGAATATATTTTTAGAACTTTACTATATGATATGAAGAAGCCAAAGTAACAAATTTTGCCCGTAATCGGCAAATACCTGTATGAATTTGAAATTTATAGGCCAGCACATTGCCAATGACTAGTCTTACCTAGTGGCTAGGGCTGCCGTGATGTAAGTAGTACCTAGATTTTACCAAAATATATGCCCTACACAATTCAGATCACACTGTTCGACTTTGAATTTGTTGTGGTATAGATAATTCTTATATTATAAAAATCTAAATCAAAATAATTAAAGTTTTCCCGAATTGCCCACAAAATATTCGCTATTCTAGCATCAGAAGCCGAGTTTGAGCACTACTTATCTTCTGTAGGACAGCTTTCTCCTTAAAATTTTACACTTGTAAAAGAAGATGCTGTTGAACAAGACCTATATATATATATATATATATATATATATAT
>CABFPE010000104.1:55181-72399 GCA_900660155.1 Hofstenia miamia
ATCGGTGTTTTTATTTGTTTGTGATGAGATCTTACCAAATTATTATTACATAACATGATAAAAACTTAGCAATTTATGCTATTTTTCTAATTTCTTATCAAGTTTAGTAATTTATAGAAGAAATTTGTAAGATCTTGCCAATTATTGCAAGTTTCATTCACTAGGATAGGTAGAAAAGCTACTAAAATATTTAGGTCACAAAACACCCCAAATTTATTTAGAGTGTACTTGCATGTAAATCCATGTTAGCTAATTTATCTAAGTTACATGGATGTACATGGATGTCAAAGTGACATGGAAGATCTTCCATGTAGTGACATTTTACATCCATGATTTCCCATGTCAAATGGATTATCCATGTAACATGCAAGTTTAATCAACTTTATGCAAGTTTCGTTTTATTGGGTAATCTCTGCAAAACAACAACAACAAGATACCACTTAAAATTTACATTGTTGGTCATTATTTGTTCCTTGCTAATTCTATTAAAAGAAAAAATGAACAATACGTGAAATACGATTTTTCAATTAATGCAATATGAACTGAATTTTCCAGCTTTATCTTTTCAAACTATAGAGGTCAAACTGGATAACTTATAGAAAGCTTATGATTCACTGCATGAAGGGCTTAATATTACCAAAAAAATGTTGTTTGCTTGTGCAGTGAGGATTGACGTTTATATCAAATTCAAATTTAAAGTAAAGGACAAATGGGGTATACAACAAGAAAGGTAACGAGTGTCACTACAATTCCTCCTTCTGAAAGAAAAGGGAATATGACTAAATCCATATCTACCCATGCAGATGTGATATTTTTGAAAGTATCAGAAATTGATGTAGTTTGCTGGAGTCAGATAATTTAGATGATCTGTCCACTAAACCCAGAAAAAATAAAGTAAAACAAATGCAGTCACCAAATTAGTCTTAATCTCATTTGCCAACCTGCAAAGCAGCAAAATATCATCATGTCATCAACTATCAAAATCTGGAATTGACATTGACACACCTACACAATCAAGCATCTATAAATCCACTATGAAAAATGCAAAAAACCTTGGGTAAAGAACATTGGTCTCTACATTTTGAGGGCAAGCGCATTGACAATCGAGAATATGAAGTATTGGTTTTAAAAAATTTGCACCAAGAAATTAAGATGTGTGCACTGGAGCTCGGAGCTATCTAATGGAAAGTCTAGTACGGTTTTTTCAGGAATAGCAACTGTTTTTAACGAATATAGGATGTGGAAGTGCATAAAAATTATTGTTGCTGACACAACTAATATAAACACTGGATTATCGAATATTATTTAGCAGTTTACAGAATCAGGTAAAGGCGTAGAATTCGGCGAAAAAATTTTGGACTCCAGAGCCTTCAAGACCAATAATTAATCAGTGTGCAGCAAGCGGTAAAGTGCTTTCAAGATGTCTATTATTCTTGCAGAAAGATGGGGAATGTGGAATTAATGTTTCTTTTGTATAAAAAAGAGTGAATTTAATCCAATTTTTTAAATATAATTACTTTGAAGTATCTTTAATTTTATTTATTTAACTAATAGTATGATAGATTATATTACATGAAATGTATTAATATGTTTATCCTTCTTAATCAGCTTAATATTAAACATCATTTAATATTTTAATAATTGGATAAGATGAACAACAATTAGAAATCAAATTTTCTGCAAATATGCAAATTTTTAGTTTTCATTTCCAGTTGGAGGCGAACTTTTTTAGATTACTCCCATTTTTGCTAATTATGATGAAATGTTCATCCATTCATGATACAGGGAAAGGGGTTAGAAAAAAGTAATATCCTTTATATATATAAATATAAATATATATATATATATATATAAATATATATACATATATATATATATATAATATATATACGCATTAAGTTGAGCGTTGAATATCAGTTAAACAAGTAAGTGATTCTAATCTCATTATTTATCAGATAAAATCTAGTTAGAAACTCAGTTTAATAACAGTATTTTTCATTAAATAACATATATGCAAAGTTCACGACTATGTTTCACAGTGATCCTAGTTGCCTTTTACAATTAAAATCTGTAAGAAATGAGAAATGAAAATTTCTTAATTGGGCAAAAAATTATGATCAGATCATGAAAATTTTAAAGTTATTTTTAAAATATGAATGCTAGTTAATCTAGGTATGTAAGTAGTAAAATAGCATTGGACATATTTCAGGACTTTGCCAAGTTGACAGTTGACAGTACCAATTTGAATATTTTAGATGACTTTCAAATAGATGTTGTTTCAAGAGGAAGAACATTTACAGTTCTTACAGTTACTTATAATGTAAGTCAAAAAGTAAATGTAAGTTTATATGTGGAATATCAGAGACAGGTGATAGAGTCAAATTCTACCTATAAGTAGGTACTTTATCAAAAATAACTACACATAACCTTTTCTTAGTTTTACAAATTTACCTTCATGTTTGATATTTACCCCAATTTTGGAAATTGCAGTGCACAATTGTTCTTCTGTTAACTTCACGATGAAGAGTGATGCAACATGTAAGTCTATTGAACAATCAGGATGTATACGGTTAGAAATTTGGTTAGTTGTAAACAGTAACCAGCATTAATAATATGTACTTTCTAGTGTTGTGAATAATGAATTTATTCTTAATAGTTAACTTTCATATATTCAAGAATAATTAATAGTTAACTTTTAGTTTAATAAAAATTCATGCACTAGCATTAATTATTGACAAATTTAGTTTAAAGGAAGCATATGAACAGTATTTGTTTCAAATAATGAACGCATCTTGGGAAAATGTATCCAGCAGAACTAAGGAATTGGTCACATGAAACTGAATTGGATTAATAATTCACAAAAAATTTAATCATTAATACAGCCTTGATCATAAATGTTAAACAATCACGCCATTTTCATGCGTTGAGTTCAACGCTCATTTTGACAACTGTCATTAGCTACTTGTCAAAAACAAAGCACAAAATTTGAAACAAGATGTCATTGCCTTTTGCTCTAATTGAAATTATGTCAATATTTCTGATATTTGCGAAAGTATGCCTGGAAAAACGCACAGCTCGCAAATGCGAAATTTGGTCATCTCGAAATTTCTCGAAAAAATGCCAAAAATAAAAATATCGGAACAGTTACAATTGTCAAGAAGTACAGTACACACGATTATATCTCTATACAAAAAAGATGGCAGAATAGAGCGAAAATTACCTCCTATCAGGCCCTCAAAGTTGACAGAAAACTCACAACAAACACTAAGAAGGCTTTCAACTATTTGTTCAAAACTCGCAAATAAACAAACGAGACTGGGCTGACGGGCACAAATACAGCGATTCCAGCATTCGTCGGATATAACGAAAATATGGATTATTCGGGCGTAAGGGCTCTAGAAAACCTACTCTGACAAAATTACAGATTGCAGCACGATTGAAATTTTGAAAGAACCTAATGAACAACACGATTGCTAACTGGCAAAAGGTCATATTCAGTGGTGAATGTGGTGTACAGCTCAAAAACGGTCGTGTCCACTTTGTTCGACGTCTAAAAATTGCCAAATTCCACGACAACCACAAATGCTTGTGTCAGAGGGTTTTCAGAGAAATTTGGCAAAGTGGTCTCAGAACACTTGAAAGAATTGATGGAACAATGAATGGTCCGAAATATATTGATGTTTTACGACAAAAACTATTGCCTCTAATGCAGAATGATCAAATTCTGCAACAAGACAATGCAACTTGTAATACTTCTTCTTAAGTAAAAGCGTTCATGGAACTTGAGGGGATAGCTATTCTTCCAAATTGGCTAGCAAGGTCCCCTGACCTGAATATTATATAGAACTTATGGGAGGTCTTGAAACAAAACGTTGGAGAACACCAGATTCGAAATTTAGAAGAATTGTGGCAAGTTATTGAAACAGAATATTTCAAAATTTCAGATGATTATATATCCACTTTGTTCAATTCATTGCCTAACCGAGTTTTCGTGCTTCCTGCATTAATATGAACTCTGCAGAATTTGATGTTCTTTTTAAATTTGAAAATATTTCAGCTTGGGTTTGTGATACCTGTTCACCTGTTTATTCAGGGAAATAGTTAGTAATTTTGTAGAAGCAAAGAAACTTTCAAATTCATTAATGAAAAAAACGCAGAATTTGAAAATTTACAAAGAGATATTGCAGGAATAGTAAGTCACGTTGGCCCTACTATAAATGCAATAAAGGTAAATACCGATAGAATTAAAGACTCTATTGAAAATTTTGAACATGATAAAGTTTCTTATGCAGAAAAGGCAGCTGTACTTACAAATTCACATTCAACAATTGCGTCAAAAAGTTTGACCGATTTAGAAACCATTGTAGTTGGTTGAAAAAATAAATAGTTCTGTTGCCAGAAATAGTATAAAAATTAACAAGAATTCAGTAAGTATTATTTTAAAAATAAGTTAATTTATGCATATCCACTATCTTGGGGAGGAATTCACTTACAATTTAGTGATAAAAATGAGGCTGAAGAAGTAATAAATAATTGGAGTAGTAATTGTTTCGGACCTGGTTGAACAGTAAGAAAACGAAAAGCTGAAAAGGTAAATTCTTCTGTGTTAATTAGAGATGTACCCAAGGAATACTCAGATGAGCAAATTGCACTATTACCTGGTCATAAATCTAAACGCTTTGTAAAGTCAAATGTTGAACTACTTAATACAATAAAATAGATTGCAAGGATGTAAAAACTGTTTGTGAACTTATTAATACAGGAGTTCTTATTGATAATTTACATTGCCTCGTTGAAACATTTAACTCTCGTCTTTTGGAGATATATTAAAATTTTGAAAAATGAAAAGAAATGGTCTCGTTTTTGTGGTCCTCATAATTTTAGAGAATGTTCAAACAAGGAAAATCAATCTAAACGTCAAAATTGTGGAAAAGAACATTCTGCAACCTCAAAAATTGTTTAGTATATCTACAGCAAGTGGAAAAAATTATTCAATTGAAGAACATTCCCGTGCCCATTGAAGTCAACAAAAATTTCAATAATGAACGTCAATAAATTAAATTCTATGTTTAAAATTTTACAAATTGATATTGCAGGTTTATCAGTTAAATCAAGTTTAGCTCTGAATTGTTACATTTGTAATGCAGCACCAGATATTGTTGTTTTGAATGAAACTAAGAAATGTGTGAATAGTTCTGATTTTCTGGATTATACAATATACAATTCTATTTCAAATGGAAATAAAGGTGAATGTGCATTATTAGTCAAATCAAATTTCTTTTCTTATCATTATAAAGAAATGAAGGTTTCTGGTATTGACTGCGTAGTTAGTGTGATTACTATAAACAATAATGCATATTTGTTCTGTTCAATATACATTCCTCCTAAAGTATGAGTTGAATTGTTACTAAATCAAATTGATGTATTACTACAAGAAAAAGAAAAGTTAGGTATTGGTATGCTAATATTTGGAGATTTTAAGGCACGGCATCCTAGTTGGGGTGATCATTGCAAAAATGATGCAGGAGATATCATTTTCAATCACTTATTAAATAAACATGTAATGATACTTAATCAAGGCGAATAATTTAATCTGGACCTGAATTTTGGAATAGATACATACACACTTTGAAGCATAGCTCATCAAAGAGCAATGTCGGTATTCTAAGACAAGATAACAATTTATATACGAATAATGAGGAAAAGGAAAGATTTTTTTTCAACGCTTTTTTCACTGGCAAGCATTTAATAAATTGCAGATTTGACGAAAAACATCGTAAAGAAATTAAAAAATGTTTTGTTCAAATGTCTGAACCTGAAGCGGATGATATGAATAATCTAAATGACCGCATTACTCTAAGTAAAATTAATGGATCGTTAAAAGCTTTGCGTACCAATGGTAAAAGTTTCGATCCTAATTTTACACACCATCTTATGTAGAAAATTTAGGTTTTTACACAAAAGCAGCACTATTTCATTTATATAATAGTTGTCTTGAACAAAGGACGAGTAATCCTTATAAGAAAATTTCGTAAAACGAGTTATTCAGAACCTGCATCATATAGACGTTTGACTCTAACTAGTTATATTGTAGCATAATCCACCGAATTAGCTGCTAAAGAAGTCAGTCAGAGAAAATTAAAGAAAAACAAACATGATTAGAAATTTATTTAGCAATTTAATTTGTTGTATTTTGCAACTACGATTTATCAAATACAAATGTAAAAAAATTAGTACTTGGCGATTACACTGAATTGACAAATCGAAGAGAGCGAAATCGCTTGTCATTATTTTTAATCAACTTTGGCAGGCGATTAATTTGAAATTTAAATCGACTGGTACTTTTTGAAATTAACTATAAATAGAGTAAAATGATTAGAAAAACTGTTGAATTAAATCCTTTGGATTTCTTATCTTTAGCTTGATTGCGGTTTGATTAATTAATTACAATGTCTAGCTAAATGGTTGGTGTCTAGTAGTGGTCAGGATCCCAAGACGGGAACGATTCTAGGTTCTACGTTCCCGATCACGAACCCGCACTTAATTAGGTAGATGAATAGGAATTTTCTGATTACCCATTTAGCTGGCTATCGATTCCTTTATACATGTAAGTTAATGACAAGTTCGTGATAAGGCTAGGAAGCCAAATGTAGGATATAGATTATTAATTTTTCTAGATCCAAATTAGCGACTATTACATGTAGGATAGGAAGCTGCTAATTGTTTAATTAGTTAATTTAAAGCCAATAGTTTTTCGGTAATGGCTCTTTCTAGATTAGTTAAGTCAAGCAGCTAGTAACAAGCCCAGTTGCAATAGATTATTACACTTTACAAAATGAGCTTAACCCGAGTTGTGTTGAGCCTTTAGTAATCACTGCATTAAACTAGGGTACACATAAGCCTTTCCATTGAGCTGAATGCTTGATACACTTCAATGGGAATGGATTGCTGGAGTTGTTGCTGATTTTTGGAGAACAGCGGCAGGCGGATGCCCAACTACTGGAGACACTGCAAAGCTACTTCACCTAAGTAGTGATGGTTAGATTATCTGTTAATTATAGTTAATGGAAATTGTTAACAAGACAGTGAAACAGTATGAAACTGTTAGATCCCTAACCAATAATTCACCACATAGTCAAATAGAGAGATTTGAATAGATGGATGCCAAGCGTAGTAGGAGATGCTACAGTACCTTAAGCTCTAAAGGGGGTAGGAAACCATGAACATGTCTGATCCATTTGTAGATAGTATTTTATTAATGGCATTCCACATGTTCTAGATTGACAATGGGTAGTTTCTCTAATTGTGACCTTTTTAGCAAAAATGTAATTTCTTTATATGTATTGATTCCTCAAAGCATGTGTAAACAGTACTATGGAAGCGTTTTTGTTGTGGTATCTCATCCATTATCTTGGGATAGATTATGATTTTATTCACAAGTTATCTTCTCTCTTTATCAATAACAAGTGGCACTATAGAGTTATAAATTTTTATTTCTTCTGTAGTATAGGAATTAATATATTTTTAATTTCCTGAGAAAGTTTTGTTGTGAACAAATTTGAATTTTTTTGAGATATTATAAAGCATGGGAGTAAATTTAGTTCAAAAAATGTAGTTAATTGGTTTTTTCATTTAATTGAGCATTCTGAGGTAATAGTACTATGTGAACTTGTAGAACTAATAGAGCTATTACTACAGTCACTGGTTCTCATTCTCTTTTATTACAGAATGGGTGAAAATGGTTCTCTTTGCAGTGCACAGCAATGTGTGATGTATCTCAATAAGAGTTAACTTTGTTGATATTTTCAGTCTCTTTAGAGTAAAAAATCATGTTGAGCCCATCAGCTATTGAGGACTTATAAACATATAAAATGCTGTTTGAGACTAAAATTTAAATTTGGATGGTGAGTCTATGTTTTAGGGTTCATTCAGCAATTACTTTGGTTTTGGAAGTTGGTGTCATACTAGAGCAAATTATTGACTTATGTTTTTGAGATTGCTAAACTGTCCTTCTTGGGAACTTCAAACTCTTGTTTGGGTCAGAATCACATTGGAGCTTATTGAATTTTGTGTTTAGGTCTCTTCAGTTGTGCTTGTGTTTCCCAGTGCACATTGGAACCAGAAATGTGAGTGTCTGATTCTGATAAGTTAGGAGATTTCTGTTTTGGTTTTAGCTGTAAAATTTTCATTCCAGTGCTGAATGAACTTCTGTCCCTTTGAACTTTTTCACACTTCATAACTGCAGTGTGTTGTAAGGATCATCAGTGTACTCTTTGATTTTGACTTTTAGGACATTTGCCTTTTTAGGGCTGATCAATGATTTCAGTGCTTCCATTCCTAAATGTATCTTTAGAACTTAATTCCCACAAATTGGGATTATATATAATTATAATTTTATGTGGCCTATGGGGCATAAGCCTAGATATCATAAATTTTAGATTTTTCTCAGTGTTATCATTTTTCCTAAATTCTGTCTTCCACATTGGGATTAGATTTGGCATTTCATAACAAAAAGTAAAATTCTCACATTTCAAAATAAATTGGTTTTTGTCATTTAGAGTTGCTTCATCTATATCAATGACATTTCTTTTCAAATTTTGGAAATGTCTCATTTTGCCACTACTTAGTAAATAATAGTTGTTGTCGAGAATTTTTTTAAACATTTAAGCCTCAGATCAAACAGTTTTAACTTTTCTGACTTGCTTAGCATCAGCAGTGGGGTCGTGATGCCAGCATAAACTCTATTGCCCCTTGATGCAGTTTACTGTACAACTTACTGTAGAGATTGTGTTCTTGACAAATGGCAGATTTTTAGTATTCAGATATATAAATTTGTGTATCTTATTAAAATCTGATATTAGTTGCTTAATGTATTCATTATCTGTGTTTTCTGAAAGTTTTCAAATAACATACTGGGTTTAGTATAAGCTTCTCTGCCAAACATTCCTCTAAAATTGGTAATGCCAATGTTGGTATGGAATTATAAAGGATTATTTTATCTCTATGCACTCTTTCCAGTTTTATCATAACTCTAATGAGTTTTATCAGTGTCTAAAGCTTCTTTTGTTTGGGGTGGTACACTATTGTTGTATTGAGAGTAGTTTCTTTGCCTTGCATTCATTCTTTAATTAGGTGTGATTCAGATTGTGATCATCTACTTGCTATAATGTTTAGAGGTGGTCCCATTTGTTAAAACCATGTTTTTACCAATGTATCAGTCACTTCCTTTGTAGTTATTCTTTTGAGTAGTGCAATCCTGCTATGCTGGGTAAAATTATCAACCACAACTAATGTAATATCCTCTACCAGGCATTATCACTGTTTATCTACTGTTACTTTATAACATTAGTTGTGTTATTGCAGGTAAGGATTTACTTGTTGTTACTGCTTGACTAGTTTCTTCTGTTGACTTATGTAACCTAGAATTAACTGCTCACTTTTTAGGTGACGAAGCCATGCAGTAATTTCCATGATGATCTCCTAGTGGGCATCTGCCCAAAGCGGATCTCCACATCCAGTTTCACCATTCCATCCGACACTTGAGTGCCACTTCTCAGCTCAATCAAGATAGCTTATGTGTATCCTACATTAGCTCAGTGCATACTCAAGATATGACACAACTCGACTTACACTCTATTGTGTTTGTTAAATACTATATGTAGCCATTACCAAAATATATTGGCTTATTTAAATAAGTTATATTCAAACAACTTCCTAACCTACATCTATAACTTACTACATGTACAGTCATTTTATTGGTCGATTATAGGTCATAAATTTAGATCTAAAATAATATCAAGATAATTCCTAGGGTTTGGTTATCCAACCATTTGTTGACAGTTAGTTATCTGATACATGTAGAAAGGAAATGCTAGTCTGCTAATCAAGAGAAAACTCCTACATCTAACATAAGTGCACTTTCATGATCTGGCACAGGGACCCTAGAATCATTCCCTGTGATGTATCCAGACCACTACTAAACACAGCTCAAATAGCTTGACATTGTATTAAATAATCAAACCATTAATAAGATGAAAAAGTAAGAATTCTAAGTAAAATTCTTTATCAAACTTCTTACAGGGTTTTAATGTATTTATAGTAATTCCAAAAGAAATACCTGTTGATTGAAATTTAAACTTTCTGCCAAGATGGCGGCTAAAAATAATGTAAGCGTCATTTAGTCAAAAGTATTTTCATCAACAGACACAAATATCTCTTTTTTGACACATGTTGTTTTCTTAGTTGCATTTTACAAATTAATCTGAAATAATAGTAATTGATTTAATTACAATAATTTTAATCAACTTCTTTTCAATCTTAGTCTCTTCTTGCGGCGTTTGCAGCTTATTTCTGATTATATTTGGATGATGCTACATGCCCCCTCAGCTTGCGTTATTTTTAGCACAGCTCATTCTCCGTGCACCAGAGTGTCCGCTTTTTGAATTATTGTTTCTGCCTGCTGGTTGACCCACGTTGTTTTCTCGAATTCCATTTGCTTTGTCATTTTTAGAACTGCCTCTCTTTCTGTTGTTACGAAGTTTGCGTATTTCAGGAAATGTGCTTCTCAGATGTCTTCCGCTATTGGTGTTATTTCTCTTAACTCATTCATTTTCTGTGAGAAGATATCATAGTATTTATGATATAATTGTATGCCTTTAATGCCAATCATGAGTGTCATTTGTGCGTCGGCTCTTCTTGTGTGTGTGCTAAATCCTCCCTTATTTGATTGTCGGGATAGAAAAACATAGACTTTCTGTAGGCTTTGAATATTTGCTACATCCTTGTAGAAGAAACTGATATTATCTCTTACTTCTTTTTCTGTTATAGTATTGGGATCGTTTTTATTGATCCACATCGTTGTAAAGATTTCAACCCACTTCATGACATCATAGTAGCAGTATATCTTCTCCCATATGTCTGTCCATACTATGTTGTTTACTCTGGAGAATAGCATTATGGCTCTCGGGTTTTGTTCCTCAATTTCTTTTCTGAGATCTTGCAGTTGCACGTTTATGGGTTTGCCATGTGTATAGAGTTGGTCTGGCGTTATCATGCGTTCAATGTAGACCCTTTCCCTGTTATCATTGTGCAACATTACTTCTTTTGTCTTTTTGTAGTAGTCTCATTCTATCATGGCTTTTGCTTTTCTTTCAGTATTTACATATGACTTAAACTTGTGGAGGAATGTCTTCACAACCTTAACTTCCTTTGGTAGTCTCCAACATGGGAGGACCATTGGTATTGCGACAGTTTCTGGCGGTGTGCAGATTAAGATTTTTGTTTCAATCTATCTTTCTATATGTTGATACGAGCCTTCTGTTGTTGATGCTGTGGCTATGCCTATTGTAGCGGAATAATTCATTTTGGCTTCAGAAATTGTATCCCAGAATGCTTGCATCAATCCCCTTCAGCTTAGTTTTAATCGTAATTCTTCTTTGATTTCCACTTTTGATGTGATGCATTCAACGTCTATAGCCATTTGATTATATGGTCTCAGTAACTCTTTCAGTTCTGTTCATGTGAACGCTTCAGTGAACATAAGTTTCATTGTCGCCACTGTTAGTTGTTCCCTTATGCTCTTTAAGTTTCTTTCTTTTATATCTGTAGATTCTTTTATGATTTTAATTTCAACCAGGAAATGCTTGTCATCTGTATCTATCAATTCTATTGTCTTGGCTGGACTGATGTCTCCCCATTTGAATATTTATTCTGTCAATTGTTTGTTGCATTTTGGGAACGTCTATAGCCATTTGATTATATGGTCTCAGTAACTCTTTCAGTTCTGTTCATGTGAACGCTTCAGTGAACATAAGTTTCATTGTCGCCACTGTTAGTTGTTCCCTTATGCTCTTTAAGTTTCTTTCTTTTATATCTGTAGATTCTTTTATGATTTTAATTTCAACCAGGAAATGCTTGTCATCTGTATCTATCAATTCTATTGTCTTGGCTGGACTGATGTCTCCCCATTTGAATATTTATTCTGTCAATTGTTTGTTGCATTTTGGGAGATAGTAGTAATCTAGATGAAGTTAGTAATTGTTCCTCTTCTAGCATTTCTGCTTGGGACTTCGTTACCATTTCGCAGACTTCTACTGGTTCTGTGATGCCCCCTCATTTCATCATCTCGGCACTTTGAATAATTTTAGTAAATGTGCACCAGGGACTCTCTCGTTTGTAGCATTCCATTTCCTTATTGATGATTTTCTGCACTTTTTTCTGCATTAGCATTTTTCGGATTTCAGCTGTGCTTGCCAGTTTCCTTTTAATAATTTTCTTTGTTGTGAGCCAAGTTTGATTTTGGAGTTGCTTCATCCATGTCTCGGATGTTGCTCCCCACATATACTTTCTCATTGGCTCGTCAAATATCATGATCTCACTGGGACATATCCCCATCTTGTTCACTATGCTTATTACTGACATTTTCCCTAGCGGATTTTTGTTCATTATTATTCTGCTCAGTGTTTTTTCCATTGTTTGCACTGGTTTTTCTGATTGATTTGGTTACTGTAATTTCCCAGTGTGATCTTTTAGTAGCTAATTCTTTGTCTGCATATTTATCAGGGCTATTGCTATTTCATATTTCTTCGCTTTTGTTAGTCTGTGATGAGTGTGTTGTGAAATCAGGAGTTTTATTTCCATGTCTTCCGTTGTGAATATTGCTAATATCCATGCTGTCATTCTGTATCATATCTCTGGTGCATTTTTTTCTTCAAATAATAATTGTTTGAAGTCCCTTTTTGTGTTTAGTTCATATGCTCTATTTACCTCCACCAGGGCCATCTCTATTGACTTGTGGAATTTTCGTGATGGTGAATCGATCTTTATTTGTGGCCAACCTTCTTCTACCTTTTGTTGCAGCTTCATGTTTTTCCAGATCGTTTGGATTTGTTGTAAATGATCTTGTCTTTGCATTAGGCTGCACTTTATAAATAATGTGTTGGCCTTTTCTATACCTTCTGTTTCTGTTGTCAATTCTATCGTTTTTGTGATTGTGATGCATGGGTCTACCATGATTCTGTAGATCTGTGCGCAATAATCTATTTGCAGATCAAATCATATTAGCTCTGGAATCATCGTGGTTTTTGATGTCCTTTCCCATGGGAAAATGTTTTCGCCTAACTGGCATGCATCTTCTAAGTGCTGGGGAATATCCTCTTGTGTTGTTATTGTAATGATTACAACTCTTATATCCTGCACTCTTGCCATTCTTGCTGTATCATCCACTTTCTTTTCTAAAGTCTTTGTGTATTCTTTTTGTTTTAATATATGTATGATCATGAGATTCTCTGCATCAATGTTTATTTCAGGTATTTCAGCAATTTTATCTTTGTAGGCCATTATTGCTTGTGTTGTATCCAGTGTGAAAGCATCGTCAAATATGACATGAACACTACTGTGCATATATGACCTCTCCATTGTTTCATTCATTTCTTCTGGATAACTAATGATGAAATTTACTTTTGGTCTATTGTTGGCATTGAGCACAATTGGTAAGTATTTTCCTTCAACTCTCGCGACTTTTCGTATATGAGCTTTTGTTTCTGGGGATAGTTTTGTAAATGCATTGTAGCGCATCTTTCCCATGAAATAAGGATGTAAAGTTCCCCATCAATTTTCTACATTCGTTTTTCTCTCTCTTTCGATCTAACCATTCTCTCTGACATTGTTTCTGAGGAGGCATGTAGCTGAGTCATCCTTAATGGTATGTAACTGGTGCTCGGTTCACAGTCCAAGGGCTGTGAATCAGTGCTGATGTTTTCTACTGCTTTGCCCTTGAATTGGATCACAGTTACTCCCATCGGCACTTGACCAGCTGTGGTTCCAGATGAGATGACGTCATACTTTGAATTCTGCTTTATCATCTATCTTTGTTTCCTTGATATCTGCTGTTGCTCTCTTCAGGTTTTAAAAAGGTAATAGTCTGTTGTTGTCTAGCAGTGCAGCCATGTTCAGTAGTGTTTGTGTTATCATGTGGGGGCCGGACCATACTGTTTTCAACTTCCAGACTTGCTTTGTGTCTATGAGTTTAATTGGTTTGAACTTGTATACTTTATCACCTACCTTTTATTATAATTATGTTGCTGTCTCCCTCCGACTTTTTTATATTGTGACACATAGTTTCTTGAATTCCTGTGATCTGGTTTCTTAATTGTTGTATGTATGCGTTGTCCAATTTCCCGCTGTAGTTGGTATACTGCATTGAGAGCGGGGTTGCTGCCTCCCTTCTGAACATAGCTTTGAATGGTGATACTCCAGTCATTGTATGTAATGTGGTATTGTAATAGTATTCGATCATTTTGATAATCTCTCTCCATCTACTTCCTCCTATTCATGTTGTTGCTACTCTAATTAATTTAATTAATGTTTGATTGAGTCATTCCACTGCTCTGTTGGCCTGTGGATGATAGGCGGTTGTTCATTCACTTGCGATTTCTAAGGAGCTTCGCTATCTCTTGGAAAAGTCCACTTTCAAATTGAGGCCCTTTATCTGTTATGATCATTTCCATTGTTCCCAATCTCAGTATCCACTCTTTTAAGACTAGCTCAGCTGTGGTTTCCACTGTGGTGTTTCACATCGGGACCATTCTTGCATATTTGGTAAAGTTGTCAACCATTACTAGTAGGTACTGATAACCTTTGGCATCCTTTGATAGCATCTCCAAATCTATATGGACTATTTCATTGGGTTGAGTTGTGATAATTTTTTCTAGAGGTGCTCACTGTGTTGGAAAGTGCTGTTTGTTGTTGAGAAGGCATGTCGTGCACTTGTTGATAATATCTTCCATGACTTTCCTGATGGCTGTCGTTATGAATCGTGCATTAAAAGTTTTCTCTGTCTGTGTTATTCCTAGGTGACCTTTCTCATGTATCTTCCATATCAGTTCCCTCTTGAAGTAGTTGGGTATCATGATTTGGTTGTTTCCAGCTTTGACCTATAAAAGTCTGTTCCTGTTGATCTTCCACTTGTAACATTCATAATATCCTGCCATTATTTTAGATAGTGTAGTTCAAGGCTCTCTAATCTTCTTTAAGATCTCACCTAGGATTACATCATCTTTCTGTTTATCCACTATCTCTTGTTCTATTATCTCCTCTCTTATGAGTATCAGTAGTACTGCTTGACCTTTTTTGTCCACGTTTATCTCTGGTAAGTCCTCGTATTCAGTGTGTGGCAGGAACTGAAATTGCTTCTTTTCTCCCTCTGTTTTCACTGCTTCTCTTTGGTATTCTGGGAGTGATGTCCAGAAATCCGCGTTGTTGTGTAGTGTGCCTTTCCTATGTTTGATCGTAAATGTGAATTCATTTAGGTATTCAATCCACTGGGATACTATTCTGGACTTATCTCCCGAGAACTTCTTCAGCTAGGCCAATCCACTGTTGTCTGTTCATACTCTGAATTCCCTTCCTATGAGAAAATGTCGAAATTTCTTGATGCTCTCAATCAGTGCAAGCATTTCTACCTTGGTGGAGCCGTAGTTCTCTTTGCTTGCCCACTTCTTGCTAAAAATGAACTGCATTTTAGTTCCTTCCTGATTATACAACTGTAGTGTTGTTGCTCCAATTAAAAGAGCATGATAGTATTGACTCAAAGAAATTTTTAACCCCCATTAGAAACCTTGGATGTATTTTTGATAAAAGTCTTTCAATGAGACCACAGGTAAATTCAATTATCACCTTGACAAATTATGTTCTTAGAAATATTAAGAAAATTCGCAAATATCTGTGTATATTGAATGTGTATAGTATATTATGCAATAATGGTTTCATAAGAATCGATGATTCCAATAATCTGCTGTATATCGTTTTTGTTGTTTTGTTTTTCTATCTTTTGGATCATCTCTCTGGTGTTGTCCTTCATGCATATTCTACCTTTCTCTATAGTTCTTCTGAGGAACACTATTTTCTCTTTCAGGATATTGCACTTATTTCCATTGATCCAGAGCCCTGCTTTTTCAAAAATCGTTAGTCGCCTCGCCAGTTTTTCCAGGTGTTCTTGGACTGTATCAATTGTGACTATAATGTCATCTACATAGGCGTCGACTCCCTCTTACATTCTGTGTGTCTTATTTTTCAATACCTTCATTATATACCTCTGAAACATTGCCAGTGCAATACAAAGTCTGAACGCCATATATATTTACTCATATAGCCCTTATGGGGTTATGAATGCTATCTTCTTGATGTAATCTTCCTCAATCTTCACTTGCCAATAGGCCTTGAAAAAATCCAAAGTTTTAAAATATTTATGTTTACTGGCTTTGTAGAGCATGTCCTCTATTCGCGGTAGGGGGTATGAATCCTTCTTTGTCACCTCATTTAATTTATGAAAGTCAATACATAGACGGTACTTATTTCCCTGTTTTACAAACACGGTTGGTGCTGCGTGCGGGCTCTCTCTTGGCAGGATGATCTTATTGTCAATTAGCTCTTCTAGTATCTGATTGTATTCTTCTTTCAGCATCTCAGGCACCCTTCTGACTGGTAGTTTGATCAGTTTGTCTGTTGTTATGAAATTGTGCTTTTCGCCTACTGCCTGACCAATGCTTATCTTTCTGTAGTTGAATATACATTTATGTTTCTCTAGGAGTGTCCTTAGTTGCATGATGTCTCGTTCTTCTAGATGTTGATAATCCTCATCATTTATTTCAGGTATCCTGTGTGTGTCTTCCTCTTCTGCTTTCGTCCCAACACCCTTGAGTTGCCTTTTGGGAGTACTCGCAACTTCAATGGTGTTTGTCCACTCGCCCACAAGTCAGCCATGTGGAGTACTATCCACTTTCCTTTGCAAGTCCTTGAATCGACCGTGCAAAATACTCACTCCATCGTCATCTTCCATTGCCTTCCAGATGAGTCTGATATTAGTTTTAATGTATTTTCCATATATTCTTATCTGAGATCTTTTTGTAGCATTGAGAATTGGTATCCTTCATTTTCTGTGTTTTATTTGCACAGACACTAGATGGCATTCAAACTCATTTGGTGTTGATGCCTTTGTTGTTGTACAGCATTATGTCAGCTGTTATATTGTCTTCTGTCTCGATTGTGTGCATTTTCCATTGATGCGGCTGTAGATGGATGTCTTCTTGCAATTGAAATGTAATTGTTTTCTGCTTTTCCTGTTCTTCTTCAATTTCTATCTCTTCTTCTTTTACCTTTATGGTTCTGTTAGCATAATTAATAACACACCCATTTTTCGTCAAAAAGTCATTGCCTAATA
>CABFPE010000104.1:73399-87989 GCA_900660155.1 Hofstenia miamia
GATATGAAATGGGATTACAAATTATTAATTGGAGACTTTGTGGAGTACTATGAAAATGAAAGTTTCAAAGACCAATCCTGAATTATACTGAACTCAACAAAGATGAGAAAGACAGTTGATATATTAAATTACATCCAGCAGGTGGAATGATTGGTAACACTTAGTTCCATGGGAAACAAATATTCAAAATGTGACCTTTTTCCCACATTTGCAAGGGAATGCTGGAAAATATTAGAACACAATTTGAAATCAAGTGTGACGTGGATGAAAAATTGGAAAAATGAATAGGAAAGCAGTAGATATACAGGCAACAATTGAAAATAATGCCCACATCTATGAGAAAGCAGTATGGAACAAGGAAAAGCCAACAGAATGGTGAAACAGTTACAAAACACAGACAGTAAACACCAAAGCTTATAAGGAAAACAAGACAGAGAAGTTCATCAACATAAAAAATAAAGAGGGAAAGTCAAAGAAAGTTAGAGAAAGAGACATTAAGTTTTACAACTGTGGAAAGAATTGGGCACAGGAAAGATGAGTGCAGAAAACAAATTAACATGATCAGAGAAGAGGAAGCATACTACAAAGACGAGGATATAATTGAGTCTGAAGCAGAATTATTAGAAGATCCTCAAGCTGAAGAAGAATCAGAAAACTAGCTCAAGCTCCAACTCTAAAAAACCAAAACCCAATAATGATTATGATGAACCTGAACAATATCAACACAATAATGATAACAATAAATGGGATACTGATAAAGGCAACAATCAAAACAGAAGTGGCGACATTGATAATAACAGATGAATGCACAACAAAGCTAGGATTTAGAATGATCAAACAAAAGACTAATCAATGCATCCAGAGAATACATAGACACAAAAGGCAACCTCAATGCAGTACAAATCAGGATAGCAAACACAACCTTTGAGCAATCATTAGTAGTGATAGACACTCACAACAACTTATTGCCATATGAGGTGATATTAGGTGATGACTTCTTAACTAAAAACAGATGCATGATAAACTATTCTAATAGAACAATTAAAGTAAGGGAAGAGGAAATCAAAATCAAAGAACAAGAAGGCAACAATAGTATTTGAACTGGACAAAGACATAAAGCTGCAGCCATATCAATGGAGGATGCACAAAATAAAAACAGAAAAGGAGATCACAGTGGATATAATGATCTACAATAACAAAGGAATCAATTTGAAAAGAGTTTTGATGCCTTCCAGTGTGTGTGTGTGCTATAAAAAGGGAAAAGGAAGAATACTGATACTAAATGCCACAAATCACAACATTAATATGAAGAAAACAAACGTGAGAATACTCAGAAAGTATGTTAAATCCAGTATCAAAGCCATCTGGAAGACAATGGAAGACATCAATGAGCAGAGTAGTTCATATGGTCAATTCAAGGACTTACAAATGAAAACAGGAGGTACTCCACACTGCTGACTTGAGGGTGAGTGGACAAAAACCATCAATTTAGCAAGTACTCCCCACAGCAGATTCAAGGGCAGAGGGATGAAAGCAAATGAAAAAGATCAATATAAAACACCAGATCTGTTGGAGGAGGACTACCAACATTTAAACAAAACACAACTACAACAACTCAGAGTGGTGCTGGAGAGACATAAATGAATATTCAATTATGGAGAAATAAGCATAGGCCAGGTGATAGGTGAAACACACAAGATAATTACAACAATGAACAAGTCAATAAAACTGCCAGTGAGATGAGTGCCAGAGCAGATGAAGGCTGAATACAACAGAATACTCAATGAACTAATTGACAGCAAAATAACCTGACCTAGCAAAGGTCCATACACATTGCCAACAGTGTTTGTAAAGCAAGGAGACAAGTACAGATTATGTATAGACTTCTGTAAACTGAATGAAGTAACAAAAAAGGACTCATAGCTGCTTCCTAGAATAGAGGATATGCTATACAAAGTGAACAAGCATAAATATTTTATGTTGATTGATCTATGCAAGGCATATTGGCACGTCAAAATGGAAGAGGAAGACATTGAAAAGACGACATTTATCACTTGATACAGCTTGTATGAATGGATATACATGGCTTTTGATTTATTTAATGCGCTAGCAACTTTTCAAATATATATATATAAAAAAAGTATTAAAGAACAAGAGACACAAAATGGAGGAAGGCATGAATGCATGTATTGATGATATCATTGTAACAAGTGACAAAATAGAAGAGTATTTAGAGAAATTGGAAAGAACACTATTGATCCTGGAAAAAGCAGGCTTACAAATTAATGGCAACAAATGTGGTATATTAAAAGAAAAGATCATATTCCTAGGACGAGTGATCAAGAAAGAGTGGATATGCATGAAAGATAACACAAGAGATATGATCTGGAGAATTGAGAAGCCAAAAAAAAAGACATTTATACCCAACATCACAGGAAAAACTGCCAAGATGACACAGCTGATGAGCAAATCAGTGCCCTTTATATGGACTTGGCAAGAACAGGAAGAACTAGATAACATAAAGGAAAAGTTAGCTAAGCTGCCATCACTGAATATGCCCAACTACAGTGAAACATTCATCCTGGATTGTGACACTGGTAAGGTAACAATTGGAGTGACACTTGGACAATTGAAGAACAACAAAGAAGTGCCAATACAGTTTTTCAGCCATAAACTAAAACCAAGTGAGGAAAACTATGGATTGCATTGATTGAGAGCATCAAGAAATTTAGACATTTTCTAATTGAATGAGAATTCAGGGTTTGCACAGATCACAGCAGTTTAGCATGGCTCAAAATATTCTCGGGAGATAAGTCAGGAAAAGTATCAAGGTGGATCAAATACCTTAATGAATTCATCTTCACCATCAAACACCAAAGAGGGACACTGCATTCCAACACTGATTTCTGGGCTGTGCTTCCTGAGTACCAGAGAGACACAGCTAAAGAAGACTGAGAGAAAAAGAAGTTTCAATCCCTACCACATATGGAGTATGAGGAATTGCCAGAAATAAATGTTGATAAGAAGGGACAAGCAGTGCTGCTAATTGTGATCAAGGAAGAGATATTGGAATCAGAGATCATAGAAAAAAACAAATAGATGATGTGATATTGAATGAGATCATAAGAAAGCTACAGGAACCAAGCTTAAAACTGTCAAGATTAACAGTGAGCTACTATGAAAGGTATAGATGGAAAAGAAATAAGAATGGACTCCTATATGTGGAAGCACAGAACAACAGAATAGCAATACCAGAATACTACAAATGAGACTTAATAAGAAAAGTGCATGAAAAAGGCCATCTAGACATCACACAAAGTGAAAGCACCTTCAATGCAATATTTATTACAACAGCATTGAGAAAGTCACAGAGGAGATAATCAACAAGTGTACAACATGCCTCCTTAACAACATACAGAATTTTCTGATGCAGAGAGCACCACTAGAAAAGATCATAGTGACACAACCTAATGAAATCATACACATAGATCTAGAAATGCTGTCAAAGTATGAAGAGGGATATAAACACTTACTAGTAATGGTAGATAACTTTACCAAATATGCAAGAATGATTCCAATGAAGAACAACAGCAGAAACAACTGTGGAAATAGTAATGAAAGAGTGGATCTTAAAGTTTGGACCCATGGAGACAATAATCACAGAAAAAGGCCACAATTCAAAAGTAATCTATTTCAGGAAATGTCACACCTACTGGAAATAGTGAGCAAAAGGATGACAGCTTATCACCTGCAGGCAAATTGTGCAGTAGAAAGATTGAACAGGATGTTGATTAAATTGATAAGAGTTACAACATCAAGAATATGGGGTCATTGTAATATCCTCTACCAGCATTATCACTGTTTATCTACTGTTACTTTATAATGTTAGCTGTGTTGTTGCAGGTAAGGATTTACTTGTTGTTACTGCTCAATTAGTTTGTTCTGTCATCTTATGTAACCTCAATTAACTGTTCACTTTTTAGGTGACGAAGCCATGTGGTAACCTCCATAATGATCTTCTAGTGGGCATCTGCCTGAAGCGGATCTCCACATCCAATTTCACCATTCCATCTGATGCTTGAGTGCCACTTCTCAGCTCAATCAAGATAGCTTATGTGTACCCTACATTAGCTCAGTGCATACTCAAGATATGACACAACTCGACTTACACTCTATTGTGTTTGTTAAATACTATATGTAGCCATTACCAAAATATATTGGCTTATTTAAATAAGTTATATTCAAACAACTTCCTAACCTACATCTATAACTTACTACATGTACAGTCATTTTATTGGTCGATTATAGGTCATAAATTTAGATCTAAAATAATATCAAGATAATTCCTAGGGTTTGGTTATCCAACCATTTGTTGACAGTTAGTTATCTGATACATGTAGAAAGGAAATGCTAGTCTGCTAATCAAGAGAAAACCCCTACACCTAACCTAAGTGCACTTTCATGATCTGGCACAGGGACCCTAGAATCGTTCCCTGTGATGTATCCTGACCACTACTAAACACAGCTCAAATAGCTTGACATTGTATTAAATAATCAAACCATTAATAAGATGAAAAAGTAAGAATTCTAAGTAAAATTCTTTATCAAACTTCTTACAGGGTTTTAATGTATTTATAGTAATTCCAAAAGAAATACCTGTTGATTGAAATTTAAACTTTCTGCCAAGATGGCGGCTAAAAATAATGTAAGCGTCATTTAGTCAAAAGTATTTTCATCAACAGACACAAATATCTCTTTTTTGACACATGTTATTTTCTTAGTTGCATTTTACAAATTAATCTGAAATAATAGCAATTGATCTAATTACACTAATTTTAATCAACTTCTTTTTGATCTTATTCTCTTCTGCAACATTTGCAGCTTATTTCTGATTATTTTGGATGATGCTACATGATTCCATAGGTTATAGTTTTAGCCAAGATGAAACAACTTTTTCTACTGCAAGTTGAATGAATCTTTTTAAAGTTTCATTTGATTCTTTCTAATTTTTTCATAGCATTTGTGTTATTCATATGTTTTCTGTTTCTTTCTTTCTTAATTGATGGTTTATTTAACTTCAGTTATGTCCATTATGCTTTTATTGCTTCTTTTAATCATCACCTGAACAAGTGGATCACAGATTGCATGAGAGTCCATATATTTCTTTGAATTAGCTAAAAGATTTAGAATCACTAGTGCACATTTATATCATGGAATTTTCAGCACTTCTAGGATGTTGCTGTTTACATTTCTACCAAACATGGCTAAAGGTAACCATAAATTTTTTCCTAGAATACATTTTAGCTGATCATTTATCTGAGGTGTTGTGTAAGCTAGAAATGTGTATTTGCTGTATAGCCCTCTGGTCAAACAAGATAATGTGGCTTGGGGTTCAGCTTCTGCAATTTTGATTAAGGTTTGTAGTTATTTGCACCATTCTAATAATTGATCTGTGACATACTTCACAATGAAATTTTTTCTTAGTACTACTGGATCAAATTTTTTGTTCCTTCTATGCTGATTTATATGTTAGTTGTTGCAAATATTCTTTCCACAATATTTAGAACTATTTTTTTTAGCAACAAATTGTTTTGGAGGAATTTGGATAGTACCTGTAGTGTGGATCTTTCAAGGAAATTTTATTCCACCATTTGTGAAAGATGCTGCCACAGCCTGTAGTGTCACCTGCTATCCAAACATGTAGACAATTTCAGATTTCTGCTTTCCACATGATAGTCATTGCAGCCACTGCAAATACTGGCATAACCAAAAGATTGTATAAATTGTATAATTTCTAATTTTACTTCTCCATGTACATGAAGATTTGATGGTTCCCAGTAGAAATTTTTTTTTACATTTCCCAATGAGGGCAAATTGAGTGAATATTCATCAGTGCTGCTTTTCTGTTTAAAACATTGAATACTTTCTTAGCCTTTACAAGTAATAGACTTTCACAATCAACCTGAATATACTTTTCACATATGCTGTGATTTTCAGCCTCACAACCACCTTTATAACCTGCAGCTAATTTTCTGAATCCAGAATTTTCTCTGATAAAATTAATATGACAGCAGTTTTTCAAAAATATTTATAGATTAATCTTTTTGTTGAAAATTTATATTTTTATGACTATTAAAAATATTTAGAATATTAAATAAAGTAATTTCTGTATTTTTACAAATGATGTTACAATATATTTTATAAATCATAAAAAGTAATTATAAAATGTTTTTTCCTCTTTTTATTATTTTTCTAATGGTTATGCTACACCAAATTCTGAAAAATATAATGTATGCAAATATATATTACATACATTGGCTTTGATAATTGAAAACATTTATCAATGGTCAATATCATACCCATAACAATTCAATGTCACTATTGCCAACTCTACTGTATTTATAAAACAGCAACTGTATACATAAAAGTTGTTTTAAATATTCATGTATTGTAGTTTATCTAATCACCACGAGAAATCTTACCAGTACCATGTGTACAGTGCTTTCATATTTATCTCACTTTCCCTAGTGAAATTTTGTTGAGAAATGATTAATGAAACAACATTTGAATATTCAATTTAATCAAATTACTGCATCTGTATTCCATATGTTGAATATGATTTAAAATTAAAGCACAACTATGTAAGTGAACAACAAGACGTAATTTTTAATGAAATTTATCAATCAAAAATCTGGGAGGCCCTAATGACATCATATATATAACCAGGGTTTTTGAATTCAGTTTGAGTTACTTGGTCTGATTTCATTTTTTACCTTTCAAGTTTGAATTTTTTTAAAGAAAGTTCTGAAATAAATCAAGTATTTTCTAATTCCAAGTTTTTGTAATTAATGTAAAATTGTTTACAATAATTGCAAGCTAAAATATTTGTATTTGATAAAAAACTGATATCTAAAATATTTCAATGTTTACCATATTTTCTAGTGGATTGTCAATCAAGTTCAAATTAAAATTTTGATGATTTTTCTTCAATGTTTTTCTGATTATGTTCCATGAGCTTATCCAAGTTTGAGTCCTTAGCATTCCAAGTACTCAAATATCCTGGATATAACTTTAAATTTTTAAATAATAACTGTAAGAACAACTTCTAAGAGAAANTTGTCAATCAAGTTCAAATTAAAATTTTGATGATTTTTCTTCAATGTTTTTCTGATTATGTTCCATGAGCTTATCCAAGTTTGAGTCCTTAGCATTCCAAGTACTCAAATATCCTGGATATAACTTTACATTTTTAAATAATAACTGTAAGAACAACTTCTAAGAGAAACATTGCAAAATAACTTCATATAAATAACTTTCAATTAATGTCTTTTAAAATTAACTTTGTAAAAAATATCATTATATAAATTCCCTAATCCTAATTCTACATTTTCTAATTAATAAGTTTAAGGCATAAATGCTAACTTAAAAACATGTTCCATCATTATTTGAGGACTAAGGCATAAACAATGACATAATTTGACATTTTGTAAACCCAAGCCTAAGACATAGGATTTTCAGTATTAGCTTACCAATGCTCTAAGTCTAACCCTAATTCAAATTCTAACAAAATGCTTTCTTGGCATTATCAGAATGAAATAATTTTTAAAAATTGTTTTTTACATATTGAACATATATTAACCACCTTGAAAATCTAAGCTAAAAAGAATAAATAAATATTGTTTTAGCTGTTACACTGAAATTTTCAGTAACATTTAAAGTATGAGATTTTTAGTTAAAAATGCTTATTTAAGTGAAATTTATAAAATCTCTAAAGACAAAGCAATTGTTGAAACACATTTTACCAATATAAGGAACTTTCAATTCAACTTACAGAACATTGGGATCAACATAGCAATTTTTTTTGACAAAATGGAAGGAAATTAATGATGAATGAGGCATGATGATTAAAACATTACATGGGTCAGTAAAAATTTTATTGTATGTAAATTAAAATATTTATATGAATATTTTTTAAATAATCAATTATAATATTGTATCATTTAGCCTAGATTACAAGATTATAAGCAACTGGTTTTTTCAGCCAAGGACTAAATTTTGATAACTTTTTTGATATATTTGATGCTCATTTCTCAGTCATGCTATTTTAAGGAAATTTTGTCAAGGTTCTGTATCTTGAATTTAAGGTGACTTATGCTTGTTGGTAAAAAGTACCAACACAAAGCTATCATTGCAGAAATACACTGTCTCATTATTGTTCAGTTGTGACATACAGGTGATGAAGCATTAATAATTTCATTAAATTTAATTTTGTAATTTTCTTTGTACAATCTAATTCCATAAGCTTCTTTGTAAATTTTACTTTGCAAAATTTACCTTTGTAAGCTTCTTTGTAAAGTTTAGCTTCATTCACTTCTTCATGGAATTTAATTTCAAAAAGTTCTTCAAAAATTTCGCTTTTCCATTTTGCTCATAAATTCAAAAATAAAGGAGTTTTGTGAAGTGATTCTATTATATAATTTTTGCTAAAATTTGTTCATGATGTAATGTCAACATACATGGACTGTTAGATAGGGTTATTCCTTTTCTGCATTTACTGTGACAGTCTACAATGGAGTCATTGCTTGACTGATCCAATTAAAAGGCATTTGTTAATGTCAGGAATAATGTGACTCTGTTCTGGACTGCTTAATTGACAATATTTCTAGTATGATGGATCTCCATCTCATCAGGTATGCACAGTGACACAATGGCTTCACTCTGCTTATATTCAGGTTATTGGAGAATGTCCTGGCAATTTGCCAGACCTGAATCCAATGCAAAATTTCTGGTACATAATGAAAAACAAGATTGCACATCATAATTTGACATAATTGCAGAATTCACAAGAAGCAATTAACCAAGTGTGGAGTGAGGAAATATCATCTGCTTACTGTAGGAGACTGATAAAGCAATGTCAGAGCATCTTACCACTGTTCTTGCTAGTAATGACATATTATTCACCATGTATTAACTTTCTGTGTATTTCTGTTTGTTTTTTAGTTCAATAAAGCCTTTTGTAATTTTATATTATGCTTTCAGCTACTAATGTAGATTTCATCATTTGTCTTCCATTTTAACTTGCTTCATGAAGATGGTTGCTGCATAATTAAGAAAGGAAAACAAAGTGTGTTGGTTGATTCATTTTAGCAGTGAATTATAGCTTATATTCTTCAGCTAACAATGATTACAATAGTTATGATAAACAACTTTTTGTTATTGTGCTTTACAATAGTGATTAATGATAAATTGGATTATTTTATTATAGCCTAATCCTAATTGAGTTGCTGTTAACCTAATTTGTATAAGAGGAAACAAAGATTTGAATACAGTCTCTCAACCAGAGTGATGACTTCTTAACTCAAACAATGAGTGTTTACTAATTTAGCAGGTACAAAATATTTAAGCAGTTAGTTAAACTTAGATTACCTGTAAATGAAGTTGTAATTTTAAGTAAAACAAACTGAAAATTAATCATTAATATATTTGGGAGTTACTATTAAATAGTGCAAAAAAGATAAATAATATAATCATTTATTCCATTATTTGAAATAGTTTAATATTAGCAAGTGGGCATTCACATGAAATGATTACAATTACATATAGATATGTTTATTTAGTTTTGAAACACATTTGTTCTAGTTTCAATATATGCAAAAGTGAATGATAGTGCAAGCAAGTAAGAACCCCTAAAAATTTAGCCTAATGTAGGATTTGCACCAGGCTGAGATAGATAAAGTTAGCCATACTTTCACTCTCTACAGTCTTAATTGTTATCTGAATAGCATTCATGATTTCAACAACTAACCCTGCTTCCAGATTTAGAATGGTTGCTTACAAGCTTACAAGGAATTGTATCTAATTACAACTTAATTGTAAGTTTGGAATAATAAAAATCTGCTTAGATTAACAAACAGTGGATAACAGGCCCTAAAAGTGAAGCAGAACCATACATTCAAAGATCAATCAACTTCTTTCAGTGATAATCAGTTACTATGCAAAGGATTGTGACTCATGGAAAGCTCTCTTTAACTCTGGTTTAAATGTAGTGAGGTGCTTCCCAGAGTTGCTTACCTCTAATGATTTTTTACAACAATCACTCATAATATTGTTTGTAATAAATGCATCTCCACAACCTGACTGGCTTAGTTTGTTAATTTCCCTACATGTAATTGATTCTACATATAAATAATTACATACTCCTACATGTGAGTGATTTATGTGGCCAGCAGAAACAAGTTGTTGAAGATCCACAGTTAACTAATTAAATAAATAGTTTAATCAATAACATCTGATATAAAGAGTGTTGGTAGACATCTCATATGTATAATAGTTCTGACTATTCCCTACCTATATTGAGCTATCTAGCTATTTGCTGACATTTGTTATCAGTAGGGCATCCATAAATATGAATTTAAAATGCCAGAATATGACCTAATTTTTATGATAAAATATGACCTTATTTTTAAAAATATGACTAAAAATATGTGCTTTCAGATGAAATAAATCAACTATATTATAACCTCTAACTCAATCATTCTGGTCTTGTCCAACCACAGACTACAGAAGAAGACAAAACAAAATAAACACATTTGTAGACAAAACACCATAAACAGAATAAAAAAGTTATTAATGCAAATTATAGTAGCATAGCATGTACCTTCCAAATATTTGCTGTATTGAAGTTTCTGTCATCTGCTAGCATTTCTTTAACATTGAGAAACTGCTCAACTGATGCTAAGATGGCTATTCATAGCAAATTTTTTCTATATAAGATGATATATTGCATCAGTTGTTATTGAATCAAAGCAACGAGACTGCCATAAATTTGTTTTCAACATTTGAATTTGTTGTTTCAATTATTTGATTTAGATCAGCAATACTTTCATATTGCTTTATCAAAATAATTCTTCTGTTATTCCTACTTGAACAACTGCTTCTTTGGCTCAGCTACCAAGACGAAAAGTATCAGTGAAGCTATTTACAACCTAACAGACATTAACAAGTTCCTTTAAGTAATACAATGCTGCATTAAGCCAAATGGTCCATCAAGTCATTACAACATCAGGAGGAGCTCCAAATCCATCAAACCAAGAACAATGAGTCATGTTGCATTTATATGGGCTATAAGAATATTAATTTTCTTAAACTTGGATCATATTTGCATTGTGCAATTATGTAGCACATGTGCCAAACAAAAACTGTGAAACAATAGTGGATAAAGTTTCTACAAAATTTTGCCAGCTGACATTATGTAAGGTGTGGCATCTGTGAAAAGCAAGCAAAGCTGGTGATGGTCTGCTCCAAGAAATTTCATAGCATCATTGATAACAAAAACAAGTAAGGATTTTCATCAACACTAACTTTTATCAACAACAAAGAAGAATTTCCTTTGAAACTAATGACTAATTGATTTCAAGTTCTTTAGTTGAAATTGCATCAATACAATTAAAACATGTGGACTGACTTGGAAGAGGATGTTCAATGTTGGTGAATAATGCTTGTAGTTCTATGTTGCATTGTTTATGCAATGGAATATTGCCTAAAAGATGGCCTGAGCAATGTTATTTACAAAATTTTGATTGGGAAAAGATATTAACATTTGATTTGATGCTAATTACTGCAGCTTGACTAACTTCTGTTTATGTTTTTCAGTGTTGTAGTGCTGGATCACAAAAAAACTTTTATCATGTTTTACAATGACATTGCAAAGTAGTGTGGAATAATCAGTTGGAAAGGGAAAAGGAAAGAAACAAAGACTAATAATAAATTGTAAATTATTTCATAATCTCTTCTTGTACATCAACCTAATTATCCCTTATAAATATTTTTAAGTTTAAATTAAGTGCAGTTACAACATACTGCTTATCAGTAAATCATTTTGGTGAAAAGAATAACATGAACTCACTACAGTTAATAAATATTGACATTGCATAAAATCAGCGGACAAGGGCAATGTTTGAATAACAATTTGCCAACAAATAGCTGGAAAGCTACCTTTAGTCTAACCATTTGTTTTAGATCCAAATTCTTACAGCATTATAATAAACCTTATTATACATATGAGGTGCCTACAAGTCCTCATAATTATTACATGTGTAAATTGATTACTAACTTAATGACCCTTTGCAAAGACTTAATCATTGAATTGAGAACCATTCTGTTTCTGCTGATGACATTGATTGCCTTCATTTATTTAGTAGGAGAGTTATGTATTCATATAAATGTAATGTTATTTATTTGTAGGGAATATAACAAGATAATGCAGTCAGGTTGTGCACTTCTCATATTTATTGCTCTGAAAATTCATAATAAGAGTTATCAATACACTAAATTAATTAAGAACACATCACACACTGAGAACATCTCAGTGCAATGAGAGGTTTGGTGAGTTGCAGTTTGATCTCTGCCAACTGGAAATTGTTACAAACCAACTCTTAGATGGGGAAGTTTAATAATTGGTTCAATTCTGCTGCAAAATATGATTTGTATGACCTACAAAATTAAAGTATCACCAAATTTTAGAAATGAGATGAAATATGACTTTATATAATTTAATATGCTTTGTACAAGGTGACTATGTTCCTGAAAATGCTAAATTTCTATAATTCATACAAAATATACTTAAAGAAAAGATATGACTTTTATGAATTTTGGATGCCCTAATTATAGGTTTTAATGAATTGATTGGAAAGCTAAACAGTAAAAAACTTCTGTTCATAGACTTAACATACAAGCACACTTTCAAAAACAGGCCATCTACACAAACAAAGGATAGGATGGAAGTTGTAGTCCTGCTAGAAGCCCAATAAATGACTTTGTGGTCCTGAGTACTACTTGTGTGCTTCTTCATTTAGCTTTCTATTTTCATTAGTGATCAAACCTCTGTAATGCAAAATAACTATAAGTAATTTAATGTAGAATCAGGGGTGCTCTAGCTACTCCAGCAGTCCTGAGAAACTCAAAAGTTCAATCAAAGTTTGCAGAGGCTACCATTGTAGAGAGTGACCCACATTCTAACAAAAGAGGGAACATTGGTAGTTTGCCAATTCAATAAAGAAAAACAGAAGCTATCCACTGAGAATATATTTCCTGCAGTGACCAATTCACATTGTATCACACCAAGCCATATCCAGGAAGCCATCCTTACTTGTCAAGGCACTAATTGTGTCTCAAGTATTAATTTCTAGCTCAAATAAACAATTTAGCTCAGTGTTCTATTATCTCAGCTCATGTAAATAATAAAACAAAAGCCATGTAGTTACCATGCATTCATGTTTGTCAATGGCTTATTATATTTGCAGTGTGTTATTTAAGTGCATTTATGAAAATGAAATGATTGAAATAAAGGTTGTTAATCCCTACATGTACACGTAGTCATAACTTAAAGTGACCACAATTGGGGCTGCCATCTGTTAAGGAGCTAGTTGTTGCCCCAGAAACAGTGGAGTAACTCCCAAGTCCTTGCCAGATCTTTAGCAAAAATCATTAAGTTAAAATCTATGACAAATCTAAAAGTGGTTAGCAAAGTAAATAAAATTCAAAAAGTTGAAGTGTGAATAAATTTTATTGTGCATTCACTACAAGTCTCTCATGCATTCATAACAATTGCTAGAATTTTTACCTGGTATGTGTTTACAAAGTTTCACATGAATTCCCAATAAATTAATGGAAATACTGCACTTTGAAAGTAAAAGAAATTAATATCAATAAATTGATAGCAACAAATCAATATGTCATCATGATGTAACACTAAATTAGAGTGCCAGATAATTGAAAAAGTGACAATAATCAAAATAGGGGCCCAAGTGGCTCTACACACCCCCTCCCCATTGAACAGTTAAGTTTGCTGTAGAAGGTGAACAGTGGGACACAACAATAACTTTTGAGTCTCCTCCACCATTTCAGCTGCTAGAATGTCATCCCAGGACAAGACTTTGGCATATTTGGGTTGCCTAGTAATCTGCATCAGGGTTTTTCTTTGTGTAATGTCTTCATTGCAGAGACAGAAAAATCCAATCTCAAGTAGGCAAGAGCTAATAGAGCAGTTTCTTCTCAAATTATTGAGCCTCCTTGTGAGGGTGTCACTGAATCATTCATATAGCCAAAGACCTTTTAAAGTGATCATGACCATCATGAGCACATTGGTGTCTGATGTGTGAATGTCATCTGCACTGACCTGGGTATTAGGGTAGAAGTGCATAAGAACTTCTCATAGTGATTCCATCCTAGTAGCATGGTCCATGAAATGATACTCATAAACTTGTTGGAGCATCATTTCCTCTGGGTGATTTGTTTCAGCTCATAACAGATTATTGTATTAATTTTGGGCCTGTGCTTGGCATCAATAACAAAAGGAATGATGTCTATGGAGCAGGTTAATGATTTGGCTTTGTAGGTACTTCTAAACTTATTCTTCATTTCTTTAGATAAGTTATCTTGGACAAAGCTAATGGTTTTAGGGGTCACAATAAAATATGAGTGGAGTACCTTGTCTCCAACTTTAGATGTTTTCCTTTGCCTTTCTTCTGTCTTCTTGGAACATACAATAGTTGTAGCATGTGATGAAGGACTGGGACTAAGAGGGGGGGGG
>CABFPE010000104.1:88353-105784 GCA_900660155.1 Hofstenia miamia
GCTCCCAAGGAGAGTGTTGTCTCCCCAAGTAATGGTGGGAATCAGGCTCCCAAGGAGAGTGTTGTCTCCCCAAGTAGTGGCGTGGTCTGCTATGAGAGTCCTCTGTTTGTGATCTCCCTCATTTCTGTGAGGTGCCTTCATCTGCTTGGTGCCAGGATGCTTCTTGTCTCCTTGTTTCATCTCTCAGGTTGAGTCATCATCAAACACATTGTCTGGTGGGCAGTTGATTCTTGGTTCATTTCATCTATTAACCTTGGTTACTAAACATAGAGATTAAATTGAGTTCCCAATCTTGGGTATTAAATGATCTAAATACTCTTAGTCTCTAACTCTACATCTAGACAAAATATGAGTAGCAGTAATGTTGCTAATATTACCAAGGTTACTATCATATTCAACCTCATTGAGGTCATCTTCCTCACATTCAGTGAGGTTATCATAAAACTCCAATTCATTTACTCCATCATCAATGAGTGAAAACTTGCTATTAGGGTCAATGACAACATTATTGATATCTTTAACAGCTCACTTGAGTCATTGAAAGTGGGTGACTCTCCCATTATTTAATAAATACTTGTGGTGATCTAACACCTTAGGTATGACAAACAGACCTTGCCAATTAGTGCCAAGTTTTCATACTTGACTAGTATTGGTCACTTGGTGAGGGAAATAGGCAAAGACCTTGTCAACTTGTTTATGAGGCTTGCCATATAATTTAAGAATAAATTTTGACCACTGGTAGACAAGAGATTGATTTGTATTTTAACAGACAGTGAGGTGCACTTCCTGAAGTTTGTGCAGCATGTGGTTTACAAAGTTTTCCAAAGTAGGTTCATTATAATCTGGAAACATAATGGAGAGAGGCATACTTGCTTTGCAACCAAACATTTCCTTGAAGGGGCTGAACTTTGTTGTGGAGTGGACTGTGGTGTTGTAGAAATACTCCACAGTCTTGATGACTTGCTTCCAGTTCTGACCCACTGCTTGGGCAAGGGCAACTTGGATCAACTTGATGACAATGCAGTTAAGCCTTTCTACAATGCTATTTGACTGCAGGTGGTACACAGTAGTAAATTCATGGTCAATTTCAAGCTCTTTGGTAAGGGTCTCCACAAGGTGGTTATCAAACTGGGGACCATGATCTTATACTAGTTGTTCCATGGGCCCAAGCTTGAGTATCCATGCTTTAACAATTTTTTCTCCAATGACCTGAGTGGTGGTACTGTTGAGGGGGATGAGTCAGGCGTATTTGGTAAATTGATCAATGTGATGGTGGTATACCTAAACAGTATCAAGTTACTCTAGTTAAGTAAAGGTTAATGAAACATATCTTATATTGGAGGAAAGAGTTAACATAAGTACATCCCTACCTGCTTATAATGAGGAATAATAGTTTAAAAGAATGATTTAATCTCTGTTAATGCTTGATAACAGATGCTACAGTATGTTCAGTTTGGATAATGCCTAAGTGGCCTTTCTCATGAATTTTACAGACAAAGTCCCTCCAGAAGTATTTTGAGGACAGCTATTCAGTTGTTCCAAGTTTTGGCATATAGTAAGCCAGCATCCATCTGTCTCCAGTCATATTGCAAGAAATAATGATTGGCAACAGACTGAGAGAGTGATTTGCTTTCTTCAATTTTGCTATGATCTCAGATAGCACTTTGTTGTGTTGTTGATGTGACAAGATTTCTGGCTCCATGATTTCCTCTTTGACAAGAATTGGGAGGATAGCTTTTCCATGGCAATCAGTGCTTATTTTGGGAAGGGGTTCATATTTGTTAAGAGGAATGAATCTGAAGGGCCTCTTCTCACCTGGTGGTTTCCTGAGGTCACACTCATTACTGGGGAGTGTGGTCCAGTAATCTGCATTGATGTGTAGTCTCCCTGGACAATGTTGAATTGAAAAGGTAAAATTGTTCAGATACTCAATCCAGTGTTAGATCTGTCCCCAGAAATTTTTTTGAGGCAAGCTAGCATGGAATTGTCAGTTCATACCATGAAATTACAGCTGAGGATAAAGAAGCAGAATTTTTTTAAGCTTTCCACCAAGACTAACATCTCAGATTTAGTTCTGCTTGGTGTTCCTGAGCTTTCTGCTAAAATATTGGATTATGCTCTCAATGCCATTGATGATCTGACTCACTCAGCATTCAGCTGATTGTGACTGAGTTGGCGTCACAATCAACAATGAACTCTTTTGAGTAGTTCAACATGTTGAGGCTAGGGATCTTTCTCAGTTCTATCTTGTTAAAGTCAAGCTCTTCTTGCTCTGTCCATGTCTACTTGAACTCCATACTGTGCAATAGCAAGTTAGAAATGTGCTTAGTTTTATTCATCAGCTCTGGTATGAAGGTGCCATAATAATTCAGAAAGCCCATAAGTCTCTGGACGTCCTTACTGGACCAGAGTCTTGATTCATTCTAGGTGATCTTTCACATCATTCTTGATGGTGATGTGACCAGGCTTGATAACCCTTCCAGGGAAGGTAACACATGGCTGAAGGAGAGCTCACTTATTTCCATTTATGCATAGGCCAGACTCATGTAAGATACAAAGAGTTCTACCAAGCCTTTCCAAGTGGCAGCCATGAGAATATCAGCCATATATGCGGTAATTCCTGACTCTAGTACATTTGAGCCATTCCAAAGCATGCAAGTAGCATGGCATTGGAACATGGCAGGGGTGTTGCAGAGCCCAAAAGCCATATACTTCCATTCAAAGAGGCTATACAGAGTTATGAGGCAAGAAAACAGCTGGTATTGGCTTGCATCATACAGGAGATCCTCAATACACAGAAGAGGATACATGTCTTTCACTTGTTGCCCTGCCTGATGAAGACAGTGGTCACTGCAAACAGGCTGTTGCTGCCTTGTATTATACTACTCTCTATTAGATCACTTAAAATTCTTTTGTATTCTTCCCAGGGGTTCTCTGGTACTCTTCTAACAGGAAGATGGATCAGGCGATCATGTGTAGTTTAGATGATGTGTTGTTTGTTGATCGCTTGACCAACACTAATCAAGCCATAATTAAAGACTTTGTGATGTTGTTCAAGTAAGAGAGAGAGGGATTCATGTTTCTGGGGACTGAGATGCAGATACATCCCCTCACTAACAGGAGGAATCCAGACTGTGTTGCTTGGTTCCATGAGATCGTGAATTGCTGTTAAGATAGGCAAGCAAGCAGCGGCTTTCAACTCTAGCCAGACTGGAGTTGCAATAATGATTAAGTTAGTAGGATCTGTTCAGACCAATAAAGTGGAACTATTCAACACAGTGACGCATGTCTTGCCATTTGCAATGTCGCAAAGATCAGGTGAGAAGTTAAATCCAACAAAATGCTTCCCTTTGTGTCTAGAGATCATAACGTCACATATACTAAGAGTTGGTAGTGACCACCATGCATTGCCAGTGCCATGGCTCAATGATTATTAATTCAGAGAATTTTAACAAAATTTTTTGTTCAGGAACAGTGGTGAGTTCCTGCCTGGGCTCACTTTCATGGATGATGATCATGTTGCTCCCATAGTCTATCACACAAGAATTCTGCTCAAGGAAGTCATTGCCCAAAATTATATTGTATGTCAGCAGTTGGTCACAAGTATCAATGATGATTAAGTCCACAGAGAACAACTCTTTGTGAATGCGCAATTCCATGTTTGGTACATGACCCTTCATGATATTGTGTTTCCAGAAGCATCTAACAAGTGGCAGTGGATGGGAGTGGTTCGTCCCTTGACAAACACAGCTTGGTACAACAAGTATCACTGATAATGGAGGCTGAGGCTCCAGTGTTGATAGCGAAATTAACTAGAGTTCCATTTATATCCACTGGGATAACATTAGTATGCAGTAGTGAGGTGATAACCAAAATGTCATGTTAGGATAGGGAACACATAAGAACATCGTTGAGCTGAGACTTGGAACTACTCGGTTGGCGATGGAAGTACATGTGGATTGATTCAGAGATCGGAGTTGGCCAGAGGCAATAGCCAGATCATGGAGCAGAACTACGATGGCGGTATACCTAAACAGTATTGGGTTACTCTAGTTAAGTAAAGGTTAACAAAACGTATCGAATATTGGAGTAGAGTTAACATAAGAATTTGGTTGTGCTAATTAGTAACATGGTACATGAAGGTGTAATTTCAAATTATTTAATGACCTTTGCACTTTAATCAAATTACATAGAGTGTGATATGTATTTATTATGTACAAAGAGTACTATTTAATCAAAAAATATTGATTTGCACAACTATACTTTTATAGTAAAATATATTTATTCTTTATGACTTGTTTTAAAAACTGTCACACTTAAACACACATATCATATGCTAGAAATTTTGTGAATTATGATATATTATCATTCTATATCAATTATTTTTTAAGCATTGCATATGTGTTTTGTTGTATTTCTCATCAATTTTCCCTTATATTTTGATGTTATTCTCAGCTGGTAAATGACAAAGTTAAGATTCTAAGTGGCCTTATACAGTGGCATGTTGGTGCCCTTATTTTCTGATGAATCTACTATTGACCAATCAAATTCCTTAGAGCATGAAATTCCTCAGGACATAAATTAACCATTTATTCGGGATTTTATCTTTTGCTATAAGTAAGCAAAATCCTGCAATCACAAACTTGTGGGGAACAATATCTGTCTTAGAAATATATGGGAAAATAATGCTGTGATAGACACTCCTGGCCGGCAAGTGGGTCCATGTCACAGCTTACAACAGCCAAAGAGGCACATTACCCAGCTTCTATCAGGCCGTCAACAAGCAACATATAATCAGAATTATTGCTGTAGTAAGAACACCAGTCAAAATCAGGCATATTGAAATCACCACAAATAATTGCTTTGTAACCAGAAAACATTGCTAAAAGAGATAGAATAAAATTAAGAATAATATTAGCTGATAATTGGTAATTACTTGATTGCCGGGGGTTGTATATGCAAATAACAAGTATGGTATATGAATCGAAAATAACCGTGCATGCACAACCAAAATCAAATTCCGTTGTTACATTACAACACAACATGTGTCTTTGTGTTAACACTAAAATTGCAACTTCTGAGTATTCTTAGGCTAAAAATAGATTATCAGTTACATTATTATCTAACCAATTTTCTGTGACACATACAATTGAAGGAGACATAAACATAACATTATTCATAAAGTTGATTCGCTTTTCAAAAGTGCACAGGCTATGGGCATTTACCAGATATATAGTACAAGATCTAGGATTATTATCATTTAATTTTTCTGAAAAACCAAATTCTTGGATTTTACCAATACACTACGTGGTGTCTGAATATGTGGTTCGTATTTTCTCAGCCGAGTAATTATTCCAGTACTATTTTGACCAAGGTATTTAAAAACATCATCAACAGCCTTATAATCTGCATCCAATTTTTTATCCGAAGTATCAGTATGTAGCTCTGAAAGTCCGTTGATTTTAACTTCCTCCAAACATTTTTCATCTTTCTGGCGTATGTTTATTGTAGCATCATTTCAATCTCATGTTTAAATTCAAGAACAGTATTCTCAATGCTTTTCTCTAGGTTAGATTTGAGAAACTGTATTTCTTTGTTCATAGAAGAGATAGAAACAACATTTGCTAAGTTATCCACTTTACCGATTAGTTCGGAAAGTAACTTATCTAGTTTAGGAGATTTCTTCTTATTACGAATAAGATAGCACGGTTGACAAAACCAGCAGGTCGTTTCCAGCGAGCTCAGTACAGCAAACTGCTCGTCAGATAAATTTGTCACATGCATCACATTGAACGCCAGTTGTCACAAAATAGGAGCATTTTTCACCATTAGTCTGTGAATTCGTCATCTGAAAGTAATAAACTGTATAATAAACAGTTTAAATTCAATACAATTGATTTCTTCAAGAATATAATAAAATAAAACTAAAAATCACCATGTTTGAAGAAAATAAATATTTAAGCTTTATTTTTGCTCTTAGCTACCCTGATTGTAATACTACGTTAGTTGC
The DNA here is from genome assembly GCA_900660155.1 of Hofstenia miamia. Classification (NCBI taxonomy): domain Eukaryota; kingdom Metazoa; phylum Xenacoelomorpha; order Acoela; family Hofsteniidae; genus Hofstenia; species Hofstenia miamia. The sequence goes on from CABFPE010000104.1 coordinate 94,364, forward strand.
AGTGTTATGTATAGACTAAATCATTTATTATTTAAAATTGTTATTTCAATTATAATGTAGATTATCAATAATAAAGTTGTGTTATTACTGTAAATCTAGTAAAATCTGTTGCCATGATTAAGCCGCACCCCAAATTTTTTTCATATTACAAGTATTCCACCGTTATAAGCCCAATCTGCCATCCCCCACTAATTTTATCCTTCTATTCATGAACAAATTTATTTTAACATTGATTACCAAAATAGCCAGCACATTTTGTAACACATGCTATTCAAAAGTACAAAACTGGAAGTTGCGTATTTCCTAGTGCCTTATTGTTGGATAAATTATTTTGAATTTTGACGGCTATATAATGCTGAAGGTTGCGAAATAGACATCCCTTCTTTGCACTTAATGCAAGATTTGAATTCAACTCTTAAACTCTTACATTTGTCACTGAACTGTAAATTTATATTTAAATACTAATTTCACAAATTCATGGTAGAGATTCTTTAATTTTGATTTATTGGGTTACAAAGAAAATAATTAACAGCTGGGCATATAATCAACATTCAGTTAAATTTTATTATTAATTACATAAACAAGCAGGCATAATTGAAATAGTTATTGTCAGAGTTAAGACAAAAACGCCATTTATCAGACAACTTCATAGATGCCATCATAGTAGAACTTGGCAGGTTTCACGTCAAAATATCCTGCTAGATACATTTTCACATGTTCATCATCTTCGGACGATTTCCAACCATATTACTGAGAGACTAAAAAAGCTCGTAGTTTGAAGGAACCAGATCTGCGTTGTATCCAAGCAATATCTGATGAGTGTCTTTGGCTTTGCGGTGACATGCATTGTGCGTAAGAAACACATGTGTCTCAGGATTCATTGATTTTGAGCTAGATGATCCAATTATGTGCAGAACAACATTTTGTGAAGCATTTCCCAATACATAATGCCTTTCGAGTCCCACAACACACTTAGCATAAACCTGAGCTGGTGCAATTCAGCTTTTGAAGTAGTTGAACATCAACTGTCAGCATCAGCCAATGAGTACCAACGTTGCACATTGGTGAACACTTTTTGTCACAAGTGATTATCAAGTCCAATCTTTTTTGCCTCCGATTTAATGAAAGTAGAGAGTTGATACTGTGCTTCAGAAGATTCTAAGATACTCACTGATCAAGCTTGGATACTTTGCCAATAAAGTGCAAATTGGTAATAAAATTTTTATGTAAGGAGCCAAGTCTCGTTAATTCACAGTTGTGTGTAATCACTCTCCACCAGATCCAGCACCATGTAATTATCAACTTCAGATAGGGCCCCACCAGACCTCGGTTTGTCCTCATTTCCAAAATCTCCAAATCAAAAGCGCTAAAAGTGTTTTTGAGACACTTATTCAAACACCACATCACCAAATGCTATGCACAACCTGTACTTTGGATTGGTTTTTTCAGGCCACGTTGAAGTCATAAAGTAATTTGTTCATTAAAAAGCAACATTAATGAGGCAGTATTCTCTCAATGATCACATTGTTTTGATTGAATACAACACTTGGGAATTTTTCAATTTTTCTGTTCATAATTTAAGTTCTAGCAACATTTCATTGTCAAGTTAGATGCATTTTTTCCAAATTATGAACTTACAAGCATTCAGAATGACCAATGCGCAATGGGTAAGAATTATTTAAAAATTAGATTCCTTTAACTTACTATGAAAAATTTAATTACGCTTGTAAATTTCAGAAATTCTAGTATGCATAATTTATTTTGTATTTTGATGTAGATGAACAATTTCAAATATGATTAATTTTTTTGATTATTTGCCATTGTCTTGATATATATAGAAAATTATTCGAAGTATATATTTTTTAGCGCCAAGGAGCATTAGCCAGGACATTTCAACAAATTCCACTGAAGATACAATTAATGTATTTTGGGTTTCCGCTGGATTTGATTGCTCATATAATATTTCAATATACTACCAAAATGTTATGATTGAATTCAACACTGGGAGATTTTTAAACTTTTCATTTCACAATTTAAGTTCTGGCAACATTTATGATATCAAGTTATTTGCATTTGTTGCAAATTTTACACCTGCACGCATTCAAGATTTGCAATATGCAACAGGTAAGAATTATTTAAAATTGGATTCATTTAACTTTTAATGAAATATTTAATTACAGTTGTAAATTTCAGAAATTCTAAAATGTATTTTTGTCTCGTATTTTGAAATAGTAAAATAATTTCAAATATAAATATTTTTTTTCAATTTATTCTCATTATCATAATGAAGAGAAAATTTTTCAAAGTATATATTTTTAGTGCCAATGAGCATTGGCCAATACATTTCAACAAATTCCACTGAAGATACAATTAATGTATTTTGGGTTTCAGCTGGATTGGATTGCTCATATAATATTTCAATATCCTACCACAAGGTTATGATTGAATTCAACACTGGGAAATTTTTAAACTTTTCTTTTCATAATTTATCTTCTGGCAGAATTTATGATATCAAGTTATTTGCATTTGTTGCAAATTTTACACCTGCACGCATTCAAGATTTGCAATATGCAACAGGTAAGAATTATTTAAAATTGGATTCATTTAACTTTTAATGAAATATTTAATTACAGTTGTAAATTTCAGAAATTCTAAAATGTATTTTTGTCTCGTATTTTGAAATAGTAAAATAATTTCAAATATAAATATTTTTTTTCAATTTATTCTCATTATCATAATGAAGAGAAAATTTTTCAAAGTATATATTTTTAGTGCCAATGAGCATTGGCCAATACATTTCAACAAATTCCACTGAAGATACAATTAATGTATTTTGGGTTTCAGCTGGATTGGATTGCTCATATAATATTTCAATATCCTACCACAAGGTTATGATTGAATTCAACACTGGGAAATTTTTAAACTTTTCTTTTCATAATTTATCTTCTGGCAGAATTTATGATATCAAGTTATTTGCATTTGTTGCAAATTTTACACCTGCACGCATTCAAGATTTGCAATATGCAACAGGTAAGAATTATTTAAAATTGGATTCATTTAACTTTTAATGAAATATTTAATTACAGTTGTAAATTTCAGAAATTCTAAAATGTATTTTTGTCTCGTATTTTGAAATAGTAAAATAATTTCAAATATAAATATTTTTTTTCAATTTATTCTCATTATCATAATGAAGAGAAAATTTTTCAAAGTATATATTTTTAGTGCCAATGAGCATTGGCCAATACATTTCAACAAATTCCACTGAAGATACAATTAATGTATTTTGGGTTTCAGCTGGATTGGATTGCTCATATAATATTTCAATATCCTACCACAAGGTTATGATTGAATTCAACACTGGGAAATTTTTAAACTTTTCTTTTCATAATTTATCTTCTGGCAGAATTTATGATATCAAGTTATTTGCATTTGTTGCAAATTTTACACCTGCACGCATTCAAGATTTGCAATATGCAACAGGTAAGAATTATTTAAAATTGGATTCATTTAACTTTTAATGAAATATTTAATTACAGTTGTAAATTTCAGAAATTCTAAAATGTATTTTTGTCTCGTATTTTGAAATAGTAAAATAATTTCAAATATAAATATTTTTTTTCAATTTATTCTCATTATCATAATGAAGAGAAAATTTTTCAAAGTATATATTTTTAGTGCCAATGAGCATTGGCCAATACATTTCAACAAATTCCACTGAAGATACAATTAATGTATTTTGGGTTTCAGCTGGATTGGATTGCTCATATAATATTTCAATATCCTACCACAAGGTTATGATTGAATTCAACACTGGGAAATTTTTAAACTTTTCTTTTCATAATTTATCTTCTGGCAGAATTTATGATATCAAGTTATTTGCATTTGTTGCAAATTTTACACCTGCACGCATTCAAGATTTGCAATATGCAACAGGTAAGAATTATTTAAAATTGGATTCATTTAACTTTTAATGAAATATTTAATTACAGTTGTAAATTTCAGAAATTCTAAAATGTATTTTTGTCTCGTATTTTGAAATAGTAAAATAATTTCAAATATAAATATTTTTTTTCAATTTATTCTCATTATCATAATGAAGAGAAAATTTTTCAAAGTATATATTTTTAGTGCCAATGAGCATTGGCCAATACATTTCAACAAATTCCACTGAAGATACAATTAATGTATTTTGGGTTTCAGCTGGATTGGATTGCTCATATAATATTTCAATATCCTACCACAAGGTTATGATTGAATTCAACACTGGGAAATTTTTAAACTTTTCTTTTCATAATTTATCTTCTGGCAGAATTTATGATATCAAGTTATTTGCATTTGTTGCAAATTTTACACCTGCACGCATTCAAGATTTTCAATATGCAACAGGTAAGAATTATTTAAAAATTGGATTCATTTAACTTTCAATGAAATATTTAATTACAGTTGTAAATTTCAGAAATTCTAAAATTGAATATTGTCTTGTATTTTGATATAGTAAAATAATTTCAAATGTAAATATTTTTTTTTCAATTTATTGCCATTATCATAATGAAGAGAAATTTTAACAAAGTATATATTTTTAGTGCCAAAGAGCATAAACCAAGATATTTCCACAATTTCCACTGAAGATACAATTAATGTCTTTTGGGTTTCAGCTGGATTGGATTGCTCATATAATATTTCAATATCCTACCACAATGTTATGATTGAATTCAACACTGGGAAATTTTTAAACTTTTCTTTTCACAATTTATCTTCTGGCAGAATTTATGATATCAAGTTATTTGCATTTGTTGCAAATTTTACACCTGCACGCATTCAAGATTTGCAATATGCAACAGGTAAGAATTATTTAAAATTTGATTTATTTAACTTTTAATGAAATATTTAATTACAGTTGTAAATTTCAGAAATTCTAAAAAGTATTTTTGTCTCCTATTTTGAAATAGTAAAATAATTTCAAATTTAAATATTTTTTTTCAATTTTTTCTCATTATCATAATGAAGAGAAAATTTTTCAAAGTATATATTTTTAGTGCCAATGAGCATTGGCCAATACATTTCAACAAATTCCACTGAAGATACAATTAATGTATTTTGGGTTTCAGCTGGATTGGATTGCTCATATAATATTTCAATATCCTACCACAATGTTATGATTGAATTCAAAACTGGGAATTTTCTTAAATTTTCTTTTCGTAATGTAAATTCTGGCAGCATTTATGAGATGAAGTTAGTTGCATTCATTCCCAAGTATGAACTTACCAGTATTCAGGACGCCCAATATGCAACGAGTAGGAATCAATTTTAATTTGGATTAGTTTCACTTACTTTGAAAAGTTAAATTAAATTTATAAATTTTTGATACAAGGTGAGTCAAACTCATTTCCTTTTTTCAAGGAATAATAAAACAAGCTGTTTAATTCTGAAAGGTTTTTTTGTGTTTTTTGATGAAAGTGTATCTTTAAAGTTTTATTACATAGTTTTAAAGATCACACCAGGTTGGATGCCATCCTCATGAATCCATACACTCGACAAACCGTTATCTGCTACTTTCATGACCCTTACTAGCCTTTCATCAGGTATATTGGTCACTTCATCTTTGATATTGGACTTCAAACCTACCCGGCATCGTGGGCGGTTTGGATTTCAAGTACATTCACAAATATAATGTCATAGGGATTTAAATCTAGTGTACAGCTGGCCATTCCAAATCACCACTTTTTGAAATCAAGTGCTCCGGAAAGTGTTCTCTCAAAACATTCATTGAAGCCCTTTAAAGGTGCCTTCAGATAAGCATGGTTTGATGCGCATCTTTAGATGAATGTGCGTTCAGACGAACATCTATTTGATGTATGCTTTTTTGATGCATCTATCAAAATTCGGGAGCGTTCAGATGGGCGGCTTTTTGATGTGCATCCATTTGATGAAAGATCCGTTCAGACGAGCATTATTTTGATGCATTGCCACTTATTTATTAATCAATTAAGTTTAATACGAATTGTGTTTTTCTATTATTGTGAAGGTTGTAATCAACACCTCAATTACTGATTCAAAACATTAAAATCAAAAACGAATTTGATTGGATGTTTAATTTTATAGATATAATATTGTTATATGATATTGTCAAGGCCAAGTAGTTAATTGCTGATGTTTCAAAAAAAGGAAATTATTTGTTTAAAGTTTCCTTGCAATTTTACAATTGTACAATAATTAAATTTAAATACATGCAGGAATTCTGGTTTATAAGTGATTTCAATTAGTTATACACGCTTGTAAAACACATTGAAAATTCATGACTAAAGCAAGTGAACATTCTTGTGGAGAATTCGTTACGCTGAAGAAGCTAATAGTTCAAGAGCAGATGCATGTTTGCTGACAACGTCGTGGAGATTTCAAAAATGAAGTTCTCACAGCCTCTATGTTTTCAGATGTTCTGGTGCGCCTAGCGATATGAATTCTTTGTTGTGTTTTACTCCCGGTTTCTTGAAGTTTTTGACCCATGCAAGAATTGATTTCTGGTCCGGGACGCCTCCACGGAAAACGCACTCTCTTCTCTGCTCCAACAAATGATAGCGACTGACTATATTCCCAAGACAAATTTACTTCTGCCTCTTTGAAGTGCGACCACGCCCACTGTTCTGCTTCAACTACACCCCGAGTGCTACAAATTATAAGTGGTATAAGGGGGGTAAGGGGTGGTTAGACGAAAAAGGAAAAAACGAATAGAAGTCATTTTCAAACAGAACAATTTCAAAATTTGACTAATCGTTAATCGCAAAAGTCACTTTTTTGGGGTGCCACACTGTTAGTCTTTCAACTATAGTCAAAAAAGTTTTTTGACAATTTAAAAGGTTCACAAATCTAAGGTCATTGGAAAGAAAACATGACATTTTCATTTATCTATAAATTGGTGCACACTAACTCTGCACAAGGTCACGGCTATCAATTGGTTGTTAGATATTATTAAAGTATCGAAGGATGACAGAAATATAACAAATTTAACAAAGGACATCCAATAACGGACGGGAATTTTCCCTTAAAGCAATTTGTTTTGTGTTCCCATTTGACAACAAACTGAAAACATCATATTCAAGTATAAAGCCCTGAAATTTCCTACTTAATCTTTCCCATGTTAGCATACAGCATGAAAATTGGTTTTGTGCTTAAAACGTCTACTAATATTTGTTACGTTTTTAAAATTATCCATTTTTTCCCTTTTTTATTCAAAAAAATTAATTTTTGTTGGACGGCAACATCATGCCATTCCATGTCTTGTTTTCAATTTTGATCGTTTTTTGAAGTTTGCATTACTAGAATACTCTTTTTTTAAGATATGATAATAAATCGAGAAGGTGTGATTTACTTTGATTTGCCAGGTATAAACATTTTTTATACCACCCGCGGTTTTGACTAAATTGATTGTGGGTTGAAAATCTTTAAATATTTAGCTTGCATTTTTTTGTATATTACAAATGCAAAAACATCCAGGCATTATTATTGAACTAATTGTTCACAATATTTGATCATGACATTGTAAATCAACATAGTATCTGCCCACTATCTAACAAACTTCAATCTAGAGCAGATTTTTGCTTCATTAGACGAAATATTTTTGTAGTAGTATTTTTCTTGTCGATAGATGGCGCTTTAAAATGTGATTTATTAGCTATCTTAATACATTGATAAAATTTATTTTTGGCTTTAATGGGCAAGCAATATCATATAATGTTCCTTCACTCTCGGATTGTTGAAATTCGAAAGCTATTGATTCTATATAACTACTGAAATTTAGAAAAACTTCAAAAATTAATTGATGAAAATTGCNTCTGAATCACTTGCTCCATTCAGTTATTTTGCGTTAACTGGGTCATAGTCATACAGTCTTAAAAATTTACCACTGACATATTCACATCTTGAGCCAGTATTAAGCCACCATTTGTTTCTACTTTCTACTGTTTATTGGCAGTAAGTTAATTCGACAAAAAACTACAATATAATTATACAGTATATTGATTTTCAACGAAATATTTGTTATTGCTAAATTCAAAGTTCAGAGAAGAATTTGAGTTTGAATTTTTTAAAGTACCAATATTGATAACCAAGAATATAGAAATGATTGGCTTCCATCCTTAATATGTTTCTGAAAAAAAACATATACAAATATAAGTCATTGAACTCTCACACTTAGAGTGTTTTCGTAATGAGTCATGGTAGCTCTGATTTCAAACAGAAATGCAGGTAAAATGAAGTCAATTTAATTTCAAAATAATTTTTATCTACACTACTAAATTCATCCACTAGAGGGCTAATAAATCTTAAATTAAATTTCGTCTAATGGTGAATTTTATAGTGTATTCATATTGTTTATTATGCGTTCAGTTAATCTTATTGCTGTAATTATGGAATTTGTAAATTTTATTACTTAAGATTAGTATGAAGTATGAATTTTTATTGATTTCCTACGACAATTTAGTGTTATTTGCAATATCTTTACAAAACTTTTTACAAAAGCCTATACATATATCTATGTGTTTTTAAAACAGAAATCTACATTAGTCAAGAAAACATTAGTTTTGCCCCTATAATATTTTATATTTGCAAGAAAATTAAGCGAATAATATTTGTATTTTGGAAATGTTCATTATTAGACGTGTTTGTTATGGTTATGGTCAAACAGATTCGGCTTATGGGTCAGTTATCCTATTAAGAAATGAAAAATGATGCGTCATGAACAATGCAGTCGGTTCATATATTTAATATGTGGCTCCTGATTTGGGTTAAAATATGGTTAAGTTCCTATTTTATATTGAAATATCCGATTGCTGCTAATGATTTGGAATCATTAAGTTAATTAATCTGTTTAGAAGATTTAGAAAAAACAATCCTAATTTCATTTGGTTTGCTTGCAATGAAAAGTTTATGTTCATAAAATTAAGCAAAAACAACACATTAAACAATCAAATGTATGCTGGCTAAGCTAGCATTGCTATTTCCGATTTTTAGCCTTAAATTAATTAAAAAAAATTAATCCAGATGGTGCTATTACATTTATCTAAAGTAATTCAAAATTTGTTTATATTTGAGGAATTTAGTGCCCGATATCTTGCATGAAAGTGTTGTGTTGAAGAGGTCTCTCAACGGTGTTAATGTCTCTTGGAATGATGCTGGGCGTGATTGCAGCTACAACGTTTCAGTCACGGATAATAGTAATTATGCACTGACTGTAACGACGAACAAAGAATATCAATTCTTTTCAAATCTAAGCTTGGAAACTACGTATTACTTTGAAATCCTCGCTTTTGTCGTGGGGTTTCCTGCAGCTACTGTGCCAGTAAAAATTCAAACAAGTGCATGTAAGTATATTTATAGAATACGCTTGGATTACAAATTTTATAAACCATTTAGAAATGTATTGTCCATTTTCAAGTGCTCACTACTGCCAAAGTTTTGAACTATTATCACAGCAACAAAATATGTCTTCCACTTATGGTTGGCATGTTTTAAACTGGATCTATTTAAAATATGGTTTAAATACGGTTTAAAACAACTTTTTTGTCAAATTTATGTAGGAAAGTTTGGAAAATAATTTTTGGGTTTCGTCAATTTGTACTTTTAAAACCGATTTTCTACCAAAAAAATAGCAAAACTTGTTTTCGTGTATGAAACGAAAAACGAATGTTGATAAGTTTAGCATAATTCAATGTTTGCAAAATGTTCGTACTTTAATTTGGGTTTGTGTAAAAGCAAAAAAAAACATTGTTTTAAACGATTAAAACGTTTTTTTGTAAAATGCAGTTTTTTGCCAACTATTCTTTCACAAGAGCACTCTGAAATTAAGCGCACAATGCTGAATTATCCTAGAACGGCCGTGCAGACTTGTTAAATCAGAAAAAGTTCAAAATAGTACAGAATATAATCACAAGAGTACATTTGCGAAATAATCTAATTTTGCTTGCACGTTGTCAAAATAGTAATTTGTGAGGTAACCGCTGTAACTTTCGAGGCAATTGCCGTATATCGCTGTGATTTTCGTGTTTCTGTGGCGATAGGCGGTGGTAAAATGTTGCGGTAAGTTTTACAAAAATTTCTACCACACACATCACTAACAAAAGAGAATGGACGCGTTTTGTATTTGTTTGATAGCAATTTTTCAAAGTTTTGTTACGATATGAAACAGTTTGTAACCAAACCAGATGTTTTTAGAAAAAGTAAGATTTCCAAAAGAACTTTTATCAGTTGAAAAATCATACAAAAACTAATTAATAAAATAATGCTTTGTTTGGGAATTTTTGATTTATATGTCTACTAAATTTTGTCAAACTAATTTTATTTTTGGGTTGTAGTTTTGTGATTTTTTAATAAATCTGATTTAGCTACATAAACATCAGCATCAAAAGTAAATTATTCACTAATGTTTTTTAGCAATTATTCATACATTCAATTTTGACTCACATTAATATATATTCGCAAATATTGTCAGTATGAAGTTCTTACAGTAATGCAATTATTAATGGGACAATTTTAAACTAATGTAATTGCCATTAATGGCATATGACCTTCTGGGGAAATAATTTATCATTGATGTAGATTTACATCAAACGATGACCAATATATAAGCTATTAATCCTTTGTTTATTTGTCCACGGGCGCATTATTGGCAATCAAGCAAAAAATGGTGGTTCAACATTTCAAATGTCCAATATTGATACACCTAATTCATTATGATAATCGCAGATATCGTCTGTTTAGGATTGAATTAATTTATAGAAAATACTTATATTATTATATAAATATATACAAAATATATTGGCAACTAGCAGAGTAACGCTAAAGAATGATTTGAAATCAATATTGGTTCTAACAAGAAGTAAATAGACACAATTGAGTTCGAACTCATTAAAGATTCAATCCTTGAAAAATGAAATTTGAAGACCTAATCAATTTTATTAAATTGAAGTTTAAACTAACATAAAACCAAAAAGGGTTGAAGGCAATGCTAGCAAGCTTACCATTTAAATTGAAGAATTTTTTATTATAAGCAATAACTACAAGCATAAAAAATGCCCAATTTAAATTTAATTTTCAATTTCAGAAAAATTGCAATTATTAAACATTATTTTTTTCAATAATTAAAAATAACTGTTGCCAATTATAAATTCCAAGGTCCGCGATTAATCGTGAATAAATTATTTTGAAATTCTATTCTTATAATTTTTGCAAACAGAAAATTGCTGAAAAAGCTCTTCACAATGAATTTTATATATTTATGAGATCTAAGAAGCATAATAATGAATAATATTTTACTTGCAAGCATTAGCTCTTATATTATTTATGATTAATAGTAAATCAGATGTAACTAGTGGTCCACCAGTGGTCCACTGGCGGCTATGAGTGGCTGTAATTGCCACTCCTGCC
>CABFPE010000104.1:105955-119057 GCA_900660155.1 Hofstenia miamia
GCGGACCCACTGGTGGGAATTGGTGGCCCCCCTGCCCCTCATTTCCCATCAGTGGACCACTGGTGTTGGCTACATGGGTGCTGTATTTTATTTAGAGGAAACTTGAAGTTTAACAAGTATTAAAAAACACAAGACTTAATAGCACCTGACTGATTTTTAGAAATTACAATTTTTCCTATTTAGTTGAAAATTGTCCAAAGCAAATTCTTGATGGATATGAATGGAAAGAGACTACGGCTGGAATTTTGCGAAGTTTACCATGCAGTGGCGATGCAATTGGTAATATATTTTGTTTGCTTTTTAAGCATTGATATTCAAATAAATTATATAACTAATAATTGTAAGCCTGTTATTAGCAAGTTGGATTTTTTCAAAAGATGCTTTACATGATACCATAAATTATCACATATTATTGGCAAGATAAAATGCTGAAACAACTTTAGAATTGCCTCAACTAAATTTATAAATTAAATTATTGTAACTTTATAAATAATTTATAAATAATTTCAGTTATGTAATGAATGCATACTTAGTATATTTTAATGATTGAGTTGTAATAGCGCTGACATGGGATATTTACAACTAACATTTAAAAACTTTTTCATAGGCAATGTCATTAGAGCTTGCAAGAGAGATATAAATGCTGATGCTGGATTATGGTCGCAGCCTAATTATGAAGACTGCAAAAATGCTGCTTTTAAGGATTTCAGTATTGTAAGATTGAATTTCATTATACAAGTTGTTCAAAACTGATATTCTAAAATAGGGTTAAATAGAGGGCTATTTGGCACTCTTGCGTCCAATTGGGGACGAAAGACTATTTAGAATATCACTTTTATACTGTTGCCCTTAGTATTATACAAGTATGTTATCTACAAGTGTAAACCATTCGATAATATAAGAATTGGTAATGAAACCCTTTGAGATATTCAAATGTATTTTAAATATATTATACATTATATACATAGTAATATATATATTATATATATAAATATAAATATATATATATATATATATATATATATATATATATTTAGATATATATGTTTAGCGTTTGTTGATTTTTACTGTTGAAAAAATTCGCATTTTCGTATTGAATCAGAGTAATCTTAATCATCGATCAATAATAAGTCTAGTGTATGAGTTTTTTTCTGATTTTCATTGCTGACAGGTATGGAATTTTGTATTAGAACTGAGAACGAATTTTTCAACAATAAAAAGCAATTTATTTGCATACTTGGTGGCCCGTAATGTCATTAGCAAAAATTATATGTATTTTAAGCGTTAACTTATCATTTTAAAACCATTTCACTCATGGATACCCGAAATTTAATGTGTCGGCAGGCTCTTCATTTTTATGTCCCTTGTCAATCTTGTAAGCACATGAAATGTTTGTAGTTTAATTTATAATTTTATAATAGAGCTACTGTTGTATAAATGAATTCATAAAGCATCAAACAATTTGAACGGTTTGATGCGAAACGTTTACAAGTTTTCTCAGACATTTATTTTAAATTATAGTAAGTTCAGGTTGAAGGATGCGAACTCGATCTATCCATGAGTGAATTTGATCAAGTTTTAATGTCCTAATTTTTAGTTTTTTTTAATAAAAGCTATTAGATCGTGTATGGCAAATTTTCAAAGAGATGGCCAGGGTTATCCCATTATAATATTCATTAAATTTGTAATATTGAATTGAATCTGAAGTTTTCATTTTATTCTGGAATATTCTTACCAGAGTTTTAACGCAATTGTAGCAAATTACTGCTAAGCCCATTATGAGCTTCAAAGCAACATAGGGAGAACAAGAGAAGTGAGATCGTTAATACTTTACTGAGTTCTTTAACATAGTACTTATTCGGCTGGTCCAAACTTTTCTATAGACACTTGTTCAAAATTGGAATTTATTTAAAGCATTCGAAGATAATGTATTTGACAATTTAGATAAGTACTTACTTTGAATAAAATAAATACATAAAATTTCATGGATTAATTTTTTATTGAAATTTACTAAATTTCAAAGATTTATTTTATCTAAACATATTATTTTCAATAAAAAAGCTCAAGAACACCTCTCTCTTTCTCTCTCTCTCTCTCTCTCTAAAACTTATTAAAGCATAGTTTCGTGAACTGATAAAAGCTAAGCTTACTGCAAATAATTTTTCAGTTTTTAAATGTGTTTAGATTAATATGAAATGGGTTGTAATATTTTGAAACTTTAGATCTATTATTTTTCAATTATAAATAAAATATTTTATAAATAAAATCTTTTCTCAATTTAGGAAAACTTAGATAATGCTACAGTTGTAGCGGAAAAAATCAATGAAATCAGTGAGATTACTAAATCTATATCTTCAAGCGGAAGTCTTCAAGTAGGTGATATAAGCACAACATTGAATATTATTGATAAACTTACAAATGCCAGTGAAGAACTGCCCAAAAATTTAGCATCGGTAAGGGGTTTACATTATTTTTAAATTTTCTTTATATCTTGCTGAAATCACTAACCTTATTTTACCTGGGCTTTCCATAACAGTTATTCCTGAGGGCGCGATTTGCCCCCCCCNCCCCCCCCTTAGATCTCAGAAACGGTCAATACGATTAACACAAAATTTGGTGTAGAGATACTTTTACATATCAGAAATATTTTGGCATCACCATTTTACGATACGATTATTAATATGCAAATTATGCCCATATTAATTAGGTTATGTATCGAATTTTCTTAATTTCTCATTATTGACAGAAAATGTTAGAAATATTACTAAAGAGGAATCAAGAGAAAAGCCTATAATGCAAATAAAACGTAGAAAACATTAAATTATAGTTTTGCATTGAAAATTATACATTGGATTCAATTTACAGCCTTTACATGCAAAATCGTTTTTTTCAAAACTTTCAAGAATTGTCTGTTTTTCATCGATTTTTTTAAATCGGTATAACTTTGTAACCCTTTGCCCTATCTGCTTAGTTCTTGCGTCAAACGTTGCAGAACAATTTAAAGAAGAAAGTCATAGAAGGGCAGTTTATTTAAAAAAACGGTCACTGAGTTATATCTATCTAAAAATATCGAGACTCAAATCGTCCGCCCCTACCCAGGTAAAATATGATTAAAATTTGACAGAGTCCTGTAAAAAAAAATTAAACATTGAATATTTGAATAGCTTAATTTGGAAGATTTTATATATAAATTTTTTGAGTAATCTGACATGATTCAATATCTTATATCATGGATGGAATTTCTTAATTTACTAATTTTTCAGTTGCACCTTCCATGAAAGTATATGCAATAACAATTTAGAGAAATAAGTAGTGTTTATATGCAGCGTCCATTCCCCGGTATAGTAATTCTAGGTTGATTTGGTTAGGCAAATATAGAAGCATAGATGAACTTGGTTTACTAATCTCATTTTTTATAGTGGTTTTTGCGCAAGGGATCAGCCATTACTGCTTCACATGCTCATTTTTCTAGGACTTTTTCATGGTAGAGTGCATACATCGGCAAAAGTAAATGAATAGATGCATATACTTTTTTCAAACTCACTAATAGAGTTTGTTCAATAGATTTATCCCTAACATCTGTAATACCTTTAGAGGTATAATTCGTTAAAGCTCGAGTATTCTTCTAAAATATATTTATATTTTTTAGATTAAAAATATTATAATCAATGAATATAAAGAAACTATTTAATTTTTTTGCAAAGTTCGCATGTAAATTTTGAATAATCTAACAGCAATTTCGTTTGCGCTATATTGGTATTTAAGATAACACTTAACATTAGTGAACATGTTAGTGCTAATTGAAGAGATTTCACTTTTATTTTTTAAAATACGATGGAATGACACACTAGGGCGCCAGTTGATTACCCCCTCTGCATTTTACCATAACTGTTTTGTTACTGATGTGCTATTAACATTTTTAAAATTTTTCTTATAAAGTGATTGTGGTTGACTTAGGGTTAATTTGGACTATCCTCATTTTGCATTTTTTTTATATTAAATATTAGATTTTTAGAAACTAATTAGTTCAACCAGTGCGCTTGTGAACGTAAATAGCACTTCGGCATGGACAAAAGCAGAAGATGAAACAAAGGTTCTTGATATTGCAAATACGATAAGCAAAATTGCGTTTAAGGTAAGCTACATACCTAAAAAATTCATTTTCTACGTATTTAAGTATTGACCATAAATGACGTATTTATATTTGTTATACTAAAAAGTTTTCCACACCAATTCAACACTGTTCGTTCAATTATTGACAGCTGGAAATATAATAACAAAGAAACTAGTCATTTTATTGCTGAGAATATCATTTAAGTTTGAATCAAATCTTTGATTATGATCTAATTAAATTGATATTGAATTATTTTAGAGTGTGTCTCATAATCTAACTTTGGAAATTGAAAATGACGCTTTTGTTTTTAAATCTGAGACAATTGATGCCAAAGACGCAGAACTAATTACTAAGACGGGTACTTTGATATTGAATTTCGTGTTTTTTTGTCAATATTACTCGTTTAGATGAGGCTGAAATAAATTTCAGTAATCAAAAAACCGAAAGTGGTATTTCAATTAGCGTTGCTGTTGTAGTTTTCAACCATATGGATTCAATACTTTCGGGTGCCAATATAAGCTCTAAGGTGTTCTCTGTAGAGTCTTCGGAACAATTAGTCAAACTCGATCCTCCCTTACGTTTCCAGATGAGTGTCAACTATTCGGTTTATGATGAAGGCATTCCTGTTTGTTCATTCTACAATAAAACTACGAGGTTTGTTTTGAATGTTAAATTATCCACTGCTATTAAATGCCTCAATAGATTGTAGGTTATATCGTGATTTAAAGATAGAAGGCGTACTAAAGTCTTTCAACAAGATCTTAATTTTTTCCCGGTCAATAAAATATAATGATGTTGAAATGCCCATTATTAACAACAAAGCCAATATTTGGTTTTGTCTATACAATAGTAGTTTTGAAATGTACATATTATTTTGGGATTATAATTATATATACAAGCTGCGAACTTAGGAGTGATATGAGTTTCATCTTCAAAACCTCTCTCATTTAAAAAAAACAAACCACTCATTCTTATTGAGCTGTTTCACTGTTGCATTCATCTTTCTTACATTTGATTTATATCTTAGTATTATTTTATTGTTTGATCTTCAATAAATCCTTACAACTTTGATAAAATTTCGTGCAGTTCTGAATGAAAATGGTTGTACTGATTTAGTTTTCTATATCCCAGCGTTTATAACATAGCAATATGATCTCCAGCCAATTGTCTGAATAAATATAACTACAATTATACATTTTCGCAGGATTATGATTTAGGCCGCCAATGTAAAATAAAATGCTAATTGAAAAATTTCATAGTAAAGAATTTTTATTTGGAGTATTTTATTGCACCATTTTAATACCCTCTCTTATTTTGGGTGGTACAGTAGGCGCTCGATTATCCGAACACATTGGGCGGTCATTTTGCAAAACCTGTTCGGATAATTGAATGGAAGATTTTATTTGAAGAAAGATGTAAATGTAATCGATTGAAGAATTTTAATTGAAATCAGAAGTAATCTTAGCTTGCTACCCCTTCATTGCAGGTTTTCTTCGAGATTATTTTGAAATTTAGTCCGGTCTCGTCTTCGTTGAATATTTAGTCTCTGGCATAGCCTTCAACTTTTGCTGGAAAACTATTTTTAAAATGTTCTGTAGAAATAACATCAGCTGAGATTTTATCACCTTGAATTGAAACATTTTTCAGGTTGTGTCGTTTGCAAAAATTGCTGATAAATCCATCGCTTGCAGTAAAAATCTTCTCCACATTGGGATAAATTCTTGCAAATAACTGTATGGCCTTTTCAGATATAATAGGTCCAGTAATTGGTAGATTCCTTTCACTCACACAATGCATAAATTTTTCATTGGGGAGTTATGATATGACCCTATTAAAAGATAGAAAAAGTTGAAATTTGAGGGTAAAATAGGATTTTTGAGATGCATACTATAATTTAATCTGTTTTATGAATACGAAGAATTCGAAATGGCAACCAACTGATTTTTGTAACTATTGCTGATGACCAAAGAAATCAAATAGTTTTGAAAAAACATTTAAAATCTAATTTATATTCCTTTGATATAATAATGAGTTTCAATTTTATTATTGTTGCTTTAACGCTAAGGGACTTAATATTTCAATACCATATTACACAAGTGTGTGGACAACGTTCGATTTCATTTTATACTTCATTACAAATTTCTGAAGGTCATATTAAATTTTTCGGTGTTCTATCAAAAAAATGTTAGTATGGATAAAATTGATCTTCACTGTATCACCTCTTGGCTTTCAAATTCTACATTGAGTTCACTTGTATGAAATTTTCAAATAAAAATTTTAGTTATGCACAACGTTTGATTTGCTGCTGGCTAATGAGAGTGAAACAGACACTGGAAATAAATAATTTTATTGAAATAATTTCAATAAATAATATTGAAATAATTTATTTTACCAACAGAAAATAAAAACAATTTATTTTTGGGAAAAAATAATTTCAAAATAATTGTCACTGAATATATGGTTCTTTTGCCTGCCTGGGAATTTGGCATTTTTATCGCTGAGGCACAATTTATTTGTTTACAGACAAGGCTCGTTGCTAGCTTCTCACGTTATTCAGTGCATTATCGGTCAACCTGCGGCGGCTGTGCAAACTGCATCATCAGCGTTGCAAACAACCAACCAATCAGGCGCAACTAGAAATATTCAGTTCTGCATTGCGTATAGCATTGTGACTTACAATTTGAGTGCTAGCATATCAATATGCCTCCACGAATGAATAAGCAGATCGTTGAGCATTATTTTACGGAAGTTGAAAAAGGGGAGTATGTTTGCAAGTGCCAATTGAAATTACTTTAAATGTATGAAAATTTGTTTTTCAATTATAAAAATCACAAAATACACATATACTAAAAATACAAAAAAACAAATTTATAAAAAAAGTATTAGTCTTTCTTATTCAAAATGTCTATCCCCCTTTGATTGACAGCAGCACGTGCTTCTCGATAAGCCTGCAAATCTGCACCAAATCGCCTTTGGATGGTCTCTAAACACGAATCACATTAAAATCTAAAATATAATTGATATACGGTCTAGATAACAAAATTCACAAATCAACTATTGCAATATACAAAATATCTTTATCATCTGATATGCTCCTATGTTACTGGTTTAAGGAGTATAAGCTCATGGTATTGTATTAGAAAATCTGAATTTCGATTGCATCATCGAAGTTACAAAATTTGATAAATATTTCCAATTAGTAAGTAAAATTCACCGGCTAAATTTTTTAGTATACTTTGTCAGTCAATCAGCAAAAAACACTGAAAGATAATCTCATTCAATTTGCTATATGAAAAAATATTAATTTTTCCAATTTTTTTTCAGTTGAAGCGTTATATATATAAATTTATTTTATGGAGTAATAACTATTCTAGTTTCAAAGCATTTCTCTACATTAATCTAAAAATTAAACAATACTCTTAAAAATGGCAGTTCTTTGCGGCGTGAATGGCGGTCGCGTGGCTTGGGACTTTTTTTGAGGACTTATCATCCCTGTCTTCATGTCTGCATCAGACCACAAAATGGCGATTGCCATTTACTTGCAGAAGGTCGACGTTGTTATGTATCAACTCTTTGTCACAATCTGTGGGCTCAGCAGAAGTCACTTCAGATGGTGTAGAAGATTTTCTGCAATATTTCTAAAAATTGNTTTTGGAGAAAATGAAATTTCTGTTGTTCCTGATCAGCCAAACTCGCTTAACTTTGCTGAAGTTGCTTTGAAAAAAAGAAAGTCTCCGCTTCATGTCATTTAAGTTGGGTGCCGCCAACTTCCAACCCGGTCGAGCGTCTGTTCAGTTCAGCTAAGCAAGTCATGAGCCCACATCGCAAAAACATGACACCCATGCATTTGGAAATCGTCATGTTCTTGAAAGTTAACAGGCGATTTTGGGATTCCTCAGTGCTGGATTTGGTTATCAATAAAGAAGCTGCTGAGTAACTGTTGAAAATCATTGAATAATGTTTTTATCTTGTGTGCTGTAATTTTGAAAATAATTGCAAAAAAAATAATATAATTGCAATTATTTATTTTTTGTTCTTAAAATAAAAATAATTTATTTTTGGTTCAAAATATATTTCAATAAATTATTTCCAGTGTCTGGAGTGAAATGGCTTGTTAATCAAAATAAGAATTCAATATTGCATTAAGGATTAAATTTGTGATTATTTTTGTTTGCCACTTTATAACTAGGAATGTAAAAAGGAGAATTGTCTTGCTTTTATTGCCGCTCATACAGCAGTATAGAAAATACATGCCAATCGTTTAATCATAGTTTTGCATGCGTATTTGTCTTTCATATGAAAAGAAATAAAATTTGATTAATAACACTGTGTGACAAAAATATTTTTTTCTTAGTTGTGCACTTTTTTTCATTGTTTCTGGTCAATTTGATTTGCCAAAAACGAATTTAAGGTCATTTTCACAATAGAAAGCATACTTTACAAGATTAATAAAATGTAATTTATGGTTTTAATAGATGACTGAATTTAGTAATCGAAAATTATATTATCATGAAGATACCAAACAGCGTCGAATAACTTTTATAATTGTATACAAACTTCTAATTGTATTTGATTTCAATGTAAGCAGATGTTTAGATTCATCCAGAAGCCATGATACCAAAATATAATCAAAATTGGATCTTTTTCAAACTCTTTTAATTGAGATAATATACATACTCTTTAGTGTTGAAATAACTAATAAATAAATTGTTTTAATTGGTGTGAATCTTCAGAACTTATGAGTTTGAATTATACTCCCAATGTGTTTTTTCTTCAGGTTTCCATATGTTCTAGGTATTCCCACACTCATATAAAAATTCTCTTGAATAATGGGTGTAAATTTCCTTTGTTCATTGCTAAACAACCAAGATTTTCAAAAAAGCATTCTATTGACATTTCAGAAAGTGAAGTTTATTAGACATTCCTGCCAATATCCCATCCTTTCAACATAGTAAGGAAAAGTTCCGCTTGTCTCATGCTAAATTTACCTTACAAATAATGATTTTAAATCCTTCAGAGAAGGATAATAGAGATTCTGAGAATTTATAAGAGAAAAATCACTATCAGATTGGCTCACTTGTTCCTTAAAAATTTTGTGTAAGGTAGACATGTGTACTTTAATATCAGGATATTGAATTATTGGTGACAATGCTGTAAGATACAGGTTTACGGGATGAGTTGATAGCACGGTAAATGAGAAAACCTCCCTTCATAGACAAAAATAGCAGTAATTATTTTGGTCCCTCGACTTCAACTAAACATAAAGAATAAAAAATGGCAAAGGCTGTTGATCTTCAACTAGCAAGGAATATATTTCTTGCGTGTCAATATCCAATAACCTGATAAATGCTTAATTACAAAAAATATTTAATATTATTCAGAATATTATATTTGCCTTACCACTATGTTTGTAAAGGGTGGACTATTAAAAATATAGTATAAAATATATCAAAGAATTCACACATGTGATGCATTTATAAGAAGCCCCTTTTTTGCAGACATAGCACGTAGCATGGTCGTAATGAAATATGCAAATATCATGAAAGTGCGTCTATAAAATTATTTCTCTATCCTAATTCCCAATTTTACACATCGTGACAGTGAAACTGAGGTTTAAATTTACTGGCTCATTGCCGCATGTAA
Organism: Hofstenia miamia; assembly: GCA_900660155.1. NCBI lineage: Eukaryota > Metazoa > Xenacoelomorpha > Acoela > Hofsteniidae > Hofstenia > Hofstenia miamia. The sequence goes on from CABFPE010000104.1 coordinate 115,713, forward strand.
TCATATATATTAACTAAACTAAGAAATGCTATTTAAGCATTCTAAAACTTAAAATACAAATTACTATAAAAGTATGATTTTATGTGTAGAATGACATTCAAAATCGTAATTCTCGACCTAAATTTGTCTGAAATCAGTGAGAAATATTAGTCAACTGAATTTTATGTCACACAGGATAATTCATTGACAATATCTAAAGCTACGCAAACGTCGGCTAACCTCAGGATGTTTCACTGCCTGGAAATTTGGAACTGGCTTAAACTGTCTAGATGTTCAAAATTACTGCCTTTAGTGCCTGGAATTTTTTTGTGTCCAATTTATTCTCTTCTGTAAATGTATTCTTTCTTTTAGTTGCATCCACTTGTCTTGATTTCATATTTATGTCAATGTTAGGTTCATGCATATTGCCAGTATGGGCCCACGTAACCAAATACTGGTGGACCACCAGTGGCAGATACGGTGGGGTTTGGCCACCCGTGCACTAGTGGTTCACTGTTGGTTAATTGGTGCGCCACTGGTGGCAAAAATATGATTTAAGCATTAGAGCAATGTCTCAAATGTAGCAACAGCAAACTTTTATAGTGCTAGAGTTTAAACTAACACAAACCCAACAAGGGGTTGAAGGAAAGCTAGCAAACTCACCATTTACATTGAATTTAGATTGACAATGGAAAGTATAAGGAATTTTTTATTATAACCAATAACAACAAGCACACAAAAATGCCCAATTTAGATTTAATTTTCAATTTCCAAAGAAATTGCAATTTTTAAACATTATTTTTTTCCAATAATTAAAAATATATATTTTGCCCAATTTTAAGTACTAATGTAGACCTTGATTTCAAGGTCCACGAATAATCGTGAATAAATTATTTTGAAATTTCATTCTGCACATATATCTTATAATTTTTGCAAACAGAAAATTGCAAAAAAGCTCTTCACAATGAATTTTATATGTTTATGAGATCTAGGAGAGCACAATAATGAATACTATTTTACTTGCAAGCATTAGCTCATATATTATTTATGATTAAGACTAAATCAGATGTCACTAGTGGTCCACTGGTGGCTATGAGTGGCTGCAATTGCTACTACTGCCACTGCTTCCCCACCAGTGGTCCACTGGTGGGAACTGGTGGCCGCCCCTACCCCACTTACCCCCCCCCTGTGCCCCAGTGGTGGTGGCTAAGGGGGGGGATTGTAATGCCAATTCGGAACAATATCCTATTAGCGCATTTTCTTAAAATTTATTTTCCTATCAGTCTCGAATTTATTTATTGACTGGAAAATGCTTTAACCCAAATGTTCCCAACCTTTTTCTATAAAGACAATTTAACTAAGTGTTTGAATATGTAAATCAACAACTTAAGCATTTTGTTTTCTGTTAGGGTTTTAATTGCTGGGTATCATTTCACCAAATGAAAATGTATACACCCACTCGTGCAAAACGTAAGGAATTAATAAATAGAACATTATACATTTTATAAAAATACTTGGGTACAAGGCACATGCCATGTATATCGTCTTTACATGTAGTGCATTTTTATCAATTCGAAAATTTTTAAGTGTGGCATAACTAATTGGCTTGCCATCAATTACCATCAAATTCTGCTAACTCTGTGTATAAGTCTCTTCTCATTTTCTACTGCAAAATTTTATACTATGAGATTGTAAATATGTTGTGATAATGTTCCTAAATTTCAGTTAATCAAAGTTATCACTGGAACAAAAAGTAATGTTAGGAATAGGTTCCTGATTAACAGTTGAAATTGGAGTAACAACTAAATTGTCTAGCCATTTTGTTAGCACAGCTTGATATCACGAACTACTATATAGATGTTTCCACGTGGCTTCCTTCATCACATTCAAAACATCTAAAAATTAGTTTTTTTCCAATTCTGTCATTTTGCTCTATTCCCAATAAACATATTTCTTGAAGTCAGCCTATTAAAAGCACGGAGTTTTAGAAATAATTGTCTGCCACAAGATTCTGTTTAAATTTACCATCTTCCTATAGAAGATTGTCATAATAACCAGGAGGCGCTAGGGGTAGTACATTATAACTTTTTTAGGAAACATATACAGTACCGGACATAAATATGGAGACACCATCAAATAACTTGCATGTATTGGAAAATTGAGATGTACATGCTTCACCCAACTTTACTTTACTAATCAATGGTTTTCCATGGCTCTTAGATACTCTGCACAAAGTTAGCTCGATTGTGTGAGGATTGTTACAAAAGCTTTAAGTAATAATTGTTTTTGACATTGGTTAAAGGGTGACATAAATATGGAGACATTCAAAACAAAATGTTTAAAATAGTTCTTGGCTTCATAATACAATTGCGGTGACAACAAAAAATGATATACAGTAAATTTCTGACAAATACATGACATAATAAAAACATTATTGAAAGCGTGTGGCTTCACCCTTTGATTCCATGACTTCTTGGATGCGAACAGGTATAGAATTGGACAAGTTCTTTATAAATTGCAAGGGAATTGCATTGAACTCTTCTATGCATGCTGATCTAAGCTCTTCCACGTTCTTACATTGACGTTGGTGAACTCCAAGTTTAAGCTCAACCCAGCACTGCTCGATGATGTTGAGATCTGGACTCTGAGCAGGCCAATCAGGTAACAGCGATATTGCAACATCCTTCACCGTTTTTGAACGGTGACATGGAGCTTCAACCTGCTGCAAAAAACTCTGTCCTGAAGTTGTGGCAGTAGAATATTGGCCAAAATTTTGCAATAATTGGCGCTATTCAATTTCTAGTACTCTGCGACCGTTGCTCCAAATAGCCTCCACACCATAACTGACTTACCTTCGAATTTCACGGTTTTTGTGGTGAACCGTGACTGGTATCTAGCTGTAGATCTAGGGGTCTTCGTACGAATGATCTCCATGATTGCTGCAGCTCAATTCTGCATTCGTCACTGAATACGACTCTATTCCAATCATCAGAGTCTTGTAATTGCATCCTGTGGCAACAAGAGAGCCGATTCTCCCTCTGTTTCTTGTTGATAAAAGGCTTTCGTGCGGCAATCAGACCATTCAGACCATTTCTGCAAATGATCCTACGAATATTGGTTGAAAATTTATAATTAGTATAGTATGGTTAATATATTGTCTACTTAACATTTGTGCAAACATTCCATTTCTTGTATTTCTTCTAATCGCTCAATATTTTGCCCAAAATTTGTTATTTGCTTCGAAATATTCCAGAAATTTCTTGAATCTGTGATGGTTCTTAAAATCAGTTTAAACTGCCATAACTTACGCACTAAAAGCAGTATTCAAACTCGGTTGTTGTTGTTGTTGTTGTTGTTGTTGTTGTT
>CABFPE010000104.1:125309-135705 GCA_900660155.1 Hofstenia miamia
GAGATGTCATCGTCAAAAATATTTAGCATGTTTAAAATCAAATTTACAATCTTTTACAATCGCGCACTCGCGCGCTTTCTGTGTGAATAGAACTATCTTTAAACATGTGTTAGAAAATATCGCTCGCGCTAGGCTTTAATTGGGATTGCGATAAATCTTTCTGTGTGAATGCTCTCTCAGTAACTCAACTGTTTAAATCTCTAGCAAGCCCAAGCAAGCACAATCGCGCTGTGTGAACACCCTGGCTTTAATACATTGCTAGAAAATATCGCAAGCACAATCGCGCTGTGTGAACACTCTGGCTTTAATACATTGCTAGAAAATATCGCAATCTCTCTGTGTGAATACCCGAGAATTAAGCTAGCGCAAGCTTGCTTTCTGTGTGAACGCCAAAAGCTCGCACTAGCAAGCACAATCTTTCTGTGTGAATGCACCCTAAGAAAGTTAACTCACAATAAGTGCCTAAAATAATCAAATTTATGCGGATGTGTTTTATAGAAATTTAAATATTTTCTATAAACAGCATGTAGTTTTAAAAACAAATTCGCTGGCCTTGCATTATAGACTACGAAATGCCTGTTTGTAAAATTATTGTTGATTTCTGCTGAATCTTGCTTCAGACATTCCCTAACTGAAATTATAATTTAGGAGGAGCCTTCTTCATTGTATGGGAAGTTTTTAACATACATTTCTATTGTTGGATGCTCACTTTCTGTAGTGTGTCTTATTCTGACAATCTTAGCTTACGTATTCTTTGAAAAAATAGTGGAAAGAACGAAGAGCTTTATCATTATAAACATATGTATTGCGCTTTTATTAGCTTCTACGTTGTTCACATTGAGTTTCTTTGAAATATTTACGGTAAGATTTTTGTAAACTCATTCTATTCTCTTTAAATAATATGTGGTTGTAAATATATAGGAGAAGCATGCCTCTTGATTCTTTAATTAATAACTATTTGCAAACATGAGATTCACACAATTGACAAGAAATTATTTGATTCGATAATCAGCAAAGCCCATTTGAATATTAAAAGAATCAACTTCATATGACTTTAAGCTAAATTAGTTTTAATGTGCATTGTGACAATATCAAGTATTTTTAAACCAGGTTTTTTAAATGTAAACGGCAAGGAATAATCAAAATAAAAGGCGAATTTGAATTTATTTAAACTGATATTGTACAGGTACATCCATCCTCTTCTCGATAAATATTGGATTAACATCCGTAAAAAGGAAGTTGTTTGCAATTATTACTTCACAATCACATTATTGAGCACATGAAGCAAGGCAAGATCACGCTATATAGCAGCAAATGAATGCTGGACTAATGTGTTTAATGCCTACTAAGAGCACCTTTTTCACATTTGGAATAGGTATTGACAGCATTATTCACCCTATGACATGCCAAGCTCATTACCAACTAAAGGTAAAAACACCACTTGATACGGAGTAGAACAGCTTTCAATCCAGTTTCAAAAAGGAGAACAAGAGCTTGCAAAAAGACAAAACATTGCGAAAGAAATTTTATGTGTGCAGAATAATTTATTCTACTTGTATATATTGATGATAAGCTGAAAGCTGCACGATATTCTAGCGAAATTCTGCAACTGCATGTTCAAATTATGCAAAATAATTGTGGACTTTTTCACCAAGAAAACTTCAGAATGCGAACAGCTGAGATAAAAACCGTAATATTAAATACAATTTATTATTGCTGTTATTTAATGGATCTCGAAAACTTCATATATATAAAATTTTTTGAGATAATGAAAAGAACGCAATCAGATAGTTTCTTTTAATTTTTAAAGATTAGACAAAGATTTCCAAGCCACAACTCTTCGTTTACGAATGATGTAAATTCTTTGCGTGGGGATCCAAGTAGAGATGCGTTGCAAAGGAAATATCAGTTGTTGTAGCGGTTTTTGCATCAAGATTTCTTACCCATTATCTGCAACATTTGCTTAGCTTTATTCATAGCCATTATCTTCAGGGTTGCCGTGGGTATGTGTAAACATGCCGTGGAGGGTATGGGCTTCAAATTTCTCCATGGGAAACCCGCAGAAAAAACCCTTCTTAGAAGGGGCCTCATAGTATTTTTTGTCACGGACCCCACGCATCCTCTCATTTGTAAAGTACATTATCTAACTTATATGACTTACGCTGATTCGAACATCAATTTCTGCAAAATCACAGTTTATAAATGAGATGTAAGTAGTAATGAAGTTTGGGTTCAATTGCCAACTTACATAAAATATTTCCTACAATATTGTAAACGAATGATGATTGTTACTCAGTCAGTCAACATCAAACACTCGAAATTAATTAATAATTTTGAACCAGCTCTGTTTATTTTCATCACTCATCAACTCAATCGATCAGCTTCTTACAATCAAATATTTCCAGTTAATTTGAGATTAACCACTTAATTTGATGTTGTGTTTTCAATAAGAGTTTATTTATTATCTCCATATGTGTACACTTGGTGAAACGCAGCAAGACAGCGGTGGTTTAGCTGATGGCAACGCTCATCTCTTCTTTTGCGAATCCAGACCATTATCGATTTTTGAGCGTTCGTCATAAACTTCTTCCACCTTATGGAGGTGGTGTCGTCTGCAGTATAGACAAAGACTGAATTGTTTTAATTTCCACTTCGCCGTCCCCCACTGCGAACAGCCTCCAAAGTCTCTCCCTACACTTTCAACTTTCTGGCCACTGCTATTGGAAAATAATTTTACTGACTGATATTTCAAGTGTACGGACAACGAGGCCAAAATGCGCGCAGCATACGACGAATTGCATCAGATGCTGGGCTTCAATTTTCAGTGGCAGATCGCGTTATGCATAGCACTCTATCAACATGCGTCCTTGAGGTTTTCGAGAAAAACCTGATATAGAAATTCGAGAAGTTGTTCTTAAATTCACTACAATTGAGGTGTTTCACAACTGCAGATCCATCAAACGCGTTTATGGCGTTACTTTTGCCATCAATTCTCCAGTTTTCTCAAGAACTACAATTTCTATCAACAGATACGGAGGTTATTTGAAATTTGCTTCCAAACATTGTACTTATTGAAATCGCTGACGCCTTCGAGAACTGAAAATCCTTTTTTGAAAGACTAGAAGTCCCCGGGCCAAGAATGCATCTCTCGTACCTTTCCTACCTGGCCTTGGATGTGAAGCTATTCAAGAAGCAATCTGGCATAGGCTCAACTTCCTCAGTCTCCACTCAAACTGCAGGTCACATTCGCGCGGTAATATTTGAGAAACTCTGGCCATATGCTGGTCGTTCATTGGCTAAAATGGGTGCGTTATACACAGGTGTCCATGTTCCAAAGAAAATTAATGAGGTAATGTCGTCCGGGTTGGGAGCGGCATTTCGAACGTCATGGGAGTGCGATTTGGGTAACTATTTGTTGAACCTCCTTGGAGAAGTGGAGATCTTGAAGTCTGATACCGTTCTAGGAGTCAGATCAGCAGACTGTGCATTGTGCAAGTCCCTCAAACGATCTATTTGGTTCCATCTTTCACGATGCTTCGATTCCTGAGCAACCTATAACAGCATCCATGCTACACACCGCTCTGATGGCAGAGATTGGCGCATTCGTATCAACAGACGCCCAAATTCCGACCCACTCAGCTCCCGGAAAATTTCGGATCACTCACTGTTGAGTTGCGCGTGTGTGATTGTCCTGTCAATGTCAGCATCATCAGCTGCAATAGAGAGACTATTTTTGCGAGGTGGAGATTATTCTCACAAAACTGCGCCGCAATCTGAAACCTGAGAAACTTGTTGGACTGATTTTTATAAAATACGCGTTGCGTTATTTTAAACTTTTCAAAAAACTCGGTTCATATGAGATTCAGACATATATGAAGATGTTTATTCCTTTGATAGTGACTCTGATTGATTTAGATAAATTGTTTATTTTGTTTCAATTGAATATTTATCATTTATTTTTAACATTCTAACGTGCATGTATTGTCTATAATGGTCAGAAAATACATATATAAATTTATACAATATGCGTTTATGATTCTAAATCGTAATCTCTTCAAATTAGCATGCATGTATGGGCTTTGTTATTATCAAACGGGCTCTTTAAATTTGGAAACGGGTTTAGTGACGGACTGTGCCTTTTCAATATGGGTTCCGTAGGTTTTCTACGGGTTTCCCCACGGTATTTCTTGTGGGCATGAGATGGGTATAAGTTTTAGAATTAATACCCACAACGACACTGGTTATCTGAGTAGAACCTGGGTGAAAATTTATCGTCAAAGTCGAATTGTGTAGGAAAAATTGATAGTGTAAAGAAAATTTTGAAGACATTTGCTGATATGTGGGATACGAAAAACACCCCCAAATTGTGTTCGCATAGTAAAAAGTGGGTTCTAAATGTTAACTGGCCACACATCACTAAATACGCGATATTTATTTGAATTAGATAATTTCAATAAGATTTAAATAAGATTAATTAATAGCACTAAATTATGATATCGTCATCTTTTGTATTTAAGATGGATAATTATATATTTAGTCCATAAGAATTACTGTTTGCTTGCATTCTGAACTAGGCATAATTTTGTTTTAACTTTATTAAAGCCGCAGTTTAGAAATTTCGGCAACACATTTTTCAGTAAAGTTATACCTTTTCACTTTTAGGCTACAATATTAATCTAAAAGCAAACCTGTAGAAACCAGCAAAGCCTTTTCCATTTCACTTACTTAGGATGCAGAATTCTGCAAAATAAATTTCGAGATCTTTTGTAAACACACACACATATTTCTAATTTTATATTTATAAGTATGACTACCTAACATTAATGTTTTATTATTTCTTCTACAAATAGTTTTCCTAGGATATTTACTGCACCGTAGTTGCAGTAATTCTTCATTATCTCTAACTTGCCGTATTCGCATGGCTGATGTGCGAAGGTATTTTTGTTTCGGTAATGTTAAAGTCAATCGCCAGAGAATCTCCAATCTCTAAGAAGCAATACTTTATCATTGGTTGGGGTAAGAAACTTATTCTTGGGCAATTTAATTACTATGTAGTTTAGTAATTTTAAATTTAGTTCAATTTTACAGTGTAAATTCTTTCAAGACGTCAAAATTTTTTATTCGCTTTAAACATTGAAAAATTGAATTTAAAAATCATTATTTCTACAAACAATGATTCATCGAAGGGGCTCACGTAGGAAAGAATTTAGGGCTCTTTCTTCTTTTCAAGGAAATTCCTGTCATCATTCAGAAGTATGATAAGTTTTATTAGAGACAGTTCTATGTCTTCACTTGAAGGTCGATCCTTTTGTAAGAGTCGCTCTCCCGCAATTGAAGCAGCCTTGTATTTCTATTGCTCTTAATTGAAATTGACCTTATTTTTTGATTGCATTCAAAAAATTAACTTAGTTATGGATTTTTACCAAAAATTGACTGACTGTACCCAAAAATTGACCAAATAGGCCATATTGACTTTATTGACTTTATAATCGCCCTACTCATAATTTGAAAAGTTTATTTCCCAGAATGCTAGCATTACTTTGTTCTGGTTGTTTATTGCATAGTTGTAATCGTGTTGAGATTTTCAAGCCTCGCCCGAAAACTAAAAACTTTAACCGAAGCGAACCCAATTTGTTTACATGAATGTGACCCGGAAGTCTTAATGAAAAAACTAATCACCCGGATCTCCCTCAAATCACTAACTTGGCGTAATTTTTAGAACTCTGGCTCATGTAACATGCTATCTTGCGTATAATGCGACACATCAATTTTAATCAATAGAAATTATCTATTTATCTAGTATTTCTTTTATCAAGCAAGTTCCATTTTATGTGTATGTCAAGCTTTCCTAGGTTCAATTTCCGCCCTTCCAAAAATCACGGCAATGTTACAATCTAATTACTATCATTCCTAGTATACAGTGCTGTCTTTGTGTAGAGCTTTAAACCCATTGAACTAGGTAGTGTGCGGGTAGCATAATTTACAACAGCTACCCACGCGCGGTTGATTTTACCTTAAACGTTCCCGCCCGTAGCCGTAATATTAATAATTATACCCGTAACCGTGATATATGTACACATATTAGCCAATAAATGTCAAAGCTACAGAATGTATTGTTTTCAATTAAATTTAAACTGCCTATCGACCATTTTAAAGAACAAACCGTTTTTACACATTTACAAAGAGTTTTCTCCAACCTTTTAGCAAATTTGAAAATCTAATGCATGGAAAGTTCTATTGGGGAAATTGCTTTAATGTAATAATAAAACTTTCTATTAGAACGTATTGCTGTGGCTGAAGTTGATGAAAAGAATATAATTTTTTTTTGAAAATTTCGAATTTTTGAAAAATATTTTAATTCTCTCCATACTTAATGTTCAAATATTTATAAAGTTTTAAGCCCATGGAAGCAACAAAGAATTGTAACTGCTACTTGATATGTGCAAAGACCCCTGCGACATCTCCGCCTCGATGGATTTAAAGCAAAAAAAGGAGATTCATCTCTTCTATTACGTGATGGTTTCAGATGGAGCAATAAGCGTTTAAACATTTTTATATGCTCATGAAAAATTTTCAAAATCCCCGTGCATTTCAAGTTTAAACACTAAAAAAAATGAAAAAATGGATGATGTATTCCTGAAAAATGTATAATATTAAAATAATTCTAATGTAAGTTTTCATTAATTGCCAAGAGCAGTGGTGTCCATATTTATAATCTGTTTAACAGATCTGTTTGCAGATTGAAAAAAAACTATATAACTATTTTAAAATCTATTAACAGAACTGTTTTATTATTGCCAATTTTGTTAACTCGTGAAGTGGTACGAACTTTCCGCTATTTCACTTTCAAATCCCGAATTTATTCAAAAGTATATCATATTTTTCACAAAAACCATCTCAGTTACAACGCTATTCATACGAGAGTTTTTGCATTATAAAGTACAATATTTGCTTTTTTCGGTTATTCAAAGCTACTTTGTATAAAAATCTTTTAAACTGATCGTTTACATAAATATGTTATACTTAAATTTCTGTTAAATTTAATAATGTGGCAACACTGACCAAAAGTTCAGTAACATAAGGTAACACACACGCGCACTTCCTAGTATTTGTGTTTCTTTCAATACTGGCTGTTCGTTCAGACTTATTTTGATTAGCTAGAATGCAATTGTATGCACTTGCAGTCATCGACAAGATTGGGAAACTTTTCGAATTACCATGTACATGTAGTTGTACAAGTAACCACAATAATTAATTACTTAACAGCAAGAGAGGTCTGCTAAAACAACTCAAACGACCAGCATTAAGTACGATAAATGAAAAATTTTCCTGCTCTATTTAATCTGCATTTCGATATATTATTTAATTCAGTGTTTATTACTTATATACAGCAATATTCTTTACCTGTACCCCAATAATTGTGCTTTCAGTTTACTTGTGGGTAAACATGGGTACCCGGGGGAAACCCGTAACGTACATTGAACAGGTATACAGACAAGTGTGCATAAACTCCACACAAACACCCAAGTGTGTAGCAAAATTTTTTAAAAGTTGATTTAGTTTAATATTTGAAATGTTGAAAAATGCAAAAATTCGTAAATTTATGTGTCGTGTATGAAGCGACCACTGTAATTTGCTTCAAAAAAGGTTTTCAAATGTTGCAAGCACATTTTTTAATTTTATCTGAACAGATTTTGCTCTGAAAGGAAAATAATGATTAAATCCATAACCAAATACAAAGCAAACAATACTTCTTCTAACAAACCCTGGATATCTGACACTTGCAAAGCATTGATTCGCGAAAAGAACAAAGCACATAAGTATTTTATAAATTGTCGAATGTACAAGAACTTTGCTGCCCATAAAAAGGCTAGAAATGCCTCGAATATTGAATCTCGTAGGGCATTCAAAGAATTCATCGAAAATGAGTACTCGCGTCTTCCAATTGAAAAGTCAAAATGGAAGCTAATACAAGAAATCACAATTTTTATGCGATCTAAATAAATGTCAATTGATGTGATTAAAGATCAAAATGGAAATAACCTTACCGACAATTTAGAAATATCTAATGAATTAAACAAGACTTTTGTCAACTTAGGAATTTACAACGGCCCCCTTATTAAATACAAGAACCTCTCACACAAAATCTTTACACCTGAATTTTATTTCCGATTCTCAACTACCTATGACATTATTAAATCAATTCTTAAAGTTAAGACCAACAAATCAAGCGGTCCCTCATGGGCTCTTAAAATGACTGCAGATATCATTGCAAGTCCTATAAATTTCATCGTTAATGAATCTATAAAATGGAATCACTTTCCATATTATTTAAAACTTGCTCACATTACTCCTACTTTTAAGAAAAATGATCCTTCAATTGCCACTAATTATCGTCCAATTTCAATTACTTCTTACATAATCAAATAATTGAACATTTTAATAAGTATAATTTATTATCAAACACCCAATTTGAATTATTTGAATTCCACAAAAAATTTTCAACAATTGATGCACTATTACATTCTACTGAACAATGGAGAGCATCATTCGATTCTAATAACTTTGTAGCTATAGCTTGTTTAGATCTCTCAAAAGCCTTTGATTCGATTAATCACAACATACTAATTGAACTTTAACTTTTCTGTGATAAGTATTAAGCTAACTACAAACAGTAGTGGCGCTAAGCTGTCTCCCTGGAATATACNCTATCTTACTTAGGATTTTCTTGTAATAGTAAGCAATTGATAACTAGTTACCTCAACCAAAGATTCCAGAGAATTGAATTAAACGATAGTTTTTCTGAATTGTTACCGGTATACAATGGGGTGTCTCAACGAATGATTCTAGGTCCCCTTCTTTTTAGTATTTATGTAAAAGACATGCAGTCAATAACTAATTGCAATCTAAATCAATAATCCGATTACACCTGCATTTTCAGCGATAGTACATCAATGCGCCTAGTATTGGAATCAATAGAATTCAATTGCAACAAATTGTCAAAATATTTTCAATGCATAAGTTGATAATGAAGCTAAGACAGAATTTTGTATTTTACAGCCCAATAAAAGTATACTACGATGTTTCCAAAGTAACTTTGAAAATAAATAATGTTAATTTACCTATTGTAAACACTCTCAAGTACTTAGGCGTAACCATTGATTCAAAGTTAAAGTTCAAAACTCACATTAATATAACAGTTGGAACATTTGCTATATGTATAAAAAGTATGACACTAGTAGCTAAGCAGTTACCACCTTGTGCGATTATTCAATTCTTCCATGCTTTTATCATGAGCCACCTTAATTAAGCAAACATTTTGTTTATTGACCTAAGTGATGGGCTTTATAGAAAACTTGACATTCAATTTTTATGGGCACTGAATAATTTATCCATAGCCTGTAAGATTTGTTACTTTTTGTAATGTATGTTGATTTGTATATACGTTTTTTTAAATTATTGACGCTATTCAGATAAATAGTCAGTTACTAAATTGTAAACATTTATCTGAATATAGAATCTCTTATCTCTTATCTTATTTTATATTATCTTAAGAGTATATATTGCATAACAATATAATCACTTTTATAATATAATTTTTTTATATTAAGGAGTGTACTTATTAGTTAAATTATTTTCAATTATCACATTGTTAATAAAATTCTGTAATTTAGTGTATGAATTATTCTTTATAGCTTTTTATAAAAAATTAGTTTGAATTGATTGAAAATGTTTTTGTTGCAGAAAATGTCTGTTTTGAATTTAAAAATCAGGTTTTGTTAGGAAATCCAATATTTTTGAAGAAAAACATTTTAATGTTTTTAATAATTACAATCGTTCAATAATTACAATCATACCTATATTATTTCGATAGCATGCATGTTGTACATGTACATATGTTATATTTATAAAGAAGTTATTCGCATTATTATTCATAATTTTATAGTATTACCATTGGCAGTCTTGGCATTTTCAATATCGATTGATAAATTCGAAAGCTATGGATTTGAAAACATCTGCTGGATAACTTCCCAAAAATATCTCTTGCTGTCATTCATTGCTCCGGTCGCATTCGTAGTTCTCTTAAACGTTTTCATTTTTATATTCTTACTTTGTTTCATCTGGAGATCATTTGAAAACACCAAGCAAAACACTTCTTCAAAAATCTGGTAATGAATTTATAATAATTACAATTGAGGTCAAGTTTTTTTAATATATGTCCATTTCATTGGTACTGATTACCTGACTGACTTTTAACTTAAGTTAATGTCTAAAATTGCTATCAATAAAATCAAGACAAAATCATATTTACCTCATTCAAAAATCAAATGCTGCAAATTTGTATCAGTTTCTTAAAATTCGTTCATATATATATATATATATATATATATATATA
>CABFPE010000104.1:158861-174208 GCA_900660155.1 Hofstenia miamia
ATATATATATATATATATACCACTTGTTCGCACTATATATTTTCTAAATCCGTCCTTAAATCATTGGTATGTACACATTGGCCTTACAACTTTACTTTACATGTACGCACCATGATTGCCATTTTGCTGGGATGATAATTTTATTTATTTTCAATTGGATGTTTAGAAATATTTGTTTATATTTTGGTGGTAGTATATATTAGATAGCGCCTCTAATCCTGCAATGATATCCAGCTTTACTTGAGCAGTGAATAACGTTGTAGTGGACGATGAATGTGCAATCACGGATAGTGATTTGAGGGTGCACAAACGACGCGATGAGATGGAGCCTTTCTGTAGATGACCAATATTTACTCTCAATAGCGTTTAGCAGATTGGAGTCCATTGAGTAAATTATTAGATGTGATTCAGATTCGACCCCTTTGCAATAACGTTCCACTTGGTAATATGCCACAATCACCATATGCATTGTCGGGATAGTTGATGCTCCGAGCTGCCTAAAAATCTCTCTAAAGTCCGATCCACCCCACCTCCTCCAAAATCAAAACAGGATTTCGTGAAAATTTGTGGATAAAACCTCGCGCAATGTTACGATCAAATGCACAAAACAGCAGAATAAAATCTTCCCAACAACGTGTTTTACAAGCACGCTTGAATGAAATGATCAACCGATGATTAATTCCAAATGAATGTGAAATGTATGTTTCCGCATGTCATTCAAAAGTTCCTTCAGATCGTTCTCTACTTCAACACTGGGAGAGAATGCGTCTGTAAAACATGTGTAGAAGCGATGGCAGAAACATGCATAATCGGCATCATTTTCCAATGCAAGCAATGCGTTTGATCCAGAATCAGTTGTAATAGGCGTATCATGTGGACTTCGATAATTGGCCATAATATCGTGTATATCCTATCTGATATTTTCACCCGAAAGTGAAACACCCGCAAACACTCGACAGGCAAGTCTAAATCGTGAAAGTTCAAAGGCATCAGCGGTTTTAGGGTAGACAACAGAAACATCTAGATAGCTACGTTTGTTTTCATTTTCTGTCCATAAATCCATTGTCAGTGATAATTTTCTGGATGTAAAAGCACATGATTTTACCTTCCATCCCTAACAGCACAAACAACAGTGCTTCTGCCAATAAAGGTATCTGGTATCCATAAACTTGATACCGGGTTTCTTTTAAACAACTTGTGCTCCAAACTGTGCAAGTTCCTGTAACGCGTCTTGTGCAACAGAGAGAAACGAGTTCATTTATTAACATGATCCACAAAAATTTTCTTGAGTTTCGCCTTCTCAGAGCCGGATTGTGTGCCACCGAAACCTTAAGGAGTAGACCAAAAGCTTGACCTATTGGTCGTTTTCGGTTGATTTGTACACTTGGCAAGATGGGTTAATAGATTTGATGTTCTGGTATGTCTACCATCATTATTTCATACTTTCAGTCAGAAAAAGCAGTGTTTGCAAGGAGCAAATTGCGTGAGACTATCTCTCCCATTTGTTGACACCTAAATGAGTTCCAAACTTCGTCTTTAATGGTGGCTGATGACAACGTAAGCCTCCCCGATTTCAAATGATTAAAGTCGACTCGTCCATTTCAATACGTTTTATCGCAATCGATGCGCTTAAAATCAAATGAAACTACTAATTATTGACGGGGTATTTGTACGTACCCTAGTAAATACGTTTGGAAAATTTGGCTAATAATTGTCAAATATATATATATAGGAATAATTTATGCAAAATTTCGATTCGCACTTAGTACTCATTGAAATCAAAGAACATCCCGTTTATCTTTGTATATTTTTATGTTTTTATCAGAAATAATCTTTAAATTTAGCATAATCATAAATGTTTAAATTATAATGCATAGTCAACAAGCAAAATTGTTATTATTGTCAATGTTTTGGTAATGTAAGATTGTGATAATGCCTGACATATCAATGCTTTCTTGTTATATGGAGGTATTTGAAACCTTTACTTAGTGCTCAGTAAGTACTGGTTCTATGTGCTAGCTGTATATGCTATATTGTATGCAATGAAAACAGTCTGATTAAGTGCTATTTTAAATGATTAAGTTTATTGGAAATTAAATGGCATGTATAACTTTCTTTGGGTATGTGTTTGATGAAATATTTTGAAAAAATCGCTTAGCAAAAAATTTGAAAAGTTTGGCTAATATTTGCCAAATCTTTGGAAAGTTTGCCAAATATTTGGTAAATTTGCAAATTATTGGGAAAATTTGCCAAATATTTGGAACGGATTTGCAAACGAAATCCAAAAATTTGGCACTAATTTGGAATTTTTTTGCCAAATTTTCCAAACTTTTTTTACTAGGATAGTTTCTAGAAGGTTTTGCCTGTAAATTGGATTAATAAATCATCTGAGATGTCGGATTTCAAGAGTAAGGAATACTTGGTCATTTTGTCAGTAAATCATTAGACTTTCAAATAATGTGACTAACTAGTGTTCTATCAATTTGATTTCTTTTATCCCTACTGCGCTACATATTTAATGATCCAAATTCAATTTTTTTTGTTATTTTTTATATTTGCACATAAAAAATGAGCATTATTATTAATATTATTATTATTATTATTATTATTATTATTATTATTATTATTATTATTATTATTATTATGGGACACAACAGTGATGGTTGCATGTCTAATGCTCTCTCTCAAAAAATCTTCAATGATATATTTTATGGTATTACAAGTGAAAAAGATGCTCAAGATTTCTTATTTTCCAAGGCGAAAACCCCGCTTTATAAATTATTTCAGAAATTAGACGAAAATCTTGCAGCTGAAGCACTATTTTGCCTTTATAAACAAGCAATCAACATGAATGTTGAAACTTGCGCGGAAAATTCAAATTTAGACATTGTTAGCCACTCGGATGTTAACAATGTTTTAGATGATTTAACAACAATTACAAACTCTCCACAATCGTCCAACATTGATTATACAACTAGAATATCAACACCACAATTTAAAGAAAGCATAGTCAAGGAAATTACAAAAGAGACTTCGATTTTATGTATTGGAAATTCAATTCTAAAATATGTTGATACCAAAAAAACTGATATATAATGAGGTATGTAGTTTTCATTCATACCCTGGAAAAGATACCACCGCACTTATTGATATTGTGAAATCTTATCAAAAGCAGCACATTAATACTGTTATACTAAACACAGGTTTAATAGATGCATTAAACGCAACAAGTGAAAAAAGTAAAGCAACAGAGGAATTCAAACTGAATGTACAAAGTCTGATTCAAGAAGTGCAAGAAAAGTTCACCCCAAAGAAATTGGTACTAACCGAAATCACACCCATTGTAAGAAAGGATAAAATGTCAAAAAATGCCTACATATATTACTTGAATTTATTGAACTAAGCCATGACAAATTTGAGAGTATTTGGCTAGAAATAGGAAAATGCAAGAATTCAAGATCAGAAACAAGGCTAATTAATGTGTGCTACTCTCCAAAAAAACAATATAGCAAAGAATTTATTGACTACAAGGTGTTAGAAATCCAAAATGCATATCAGTACGGTAAAGATATTTTTGTCTTAGGTGACTTCAATATAAATTACCTATCGCGTTTGGAATCGCCGCAAATTGAACTTCTTTGTGAATTAACTCAGTTAAACCTTGTTAATGATAAGATCCCAACGAGGGATGCATCTCTGATCGATTACTTTCTGACAAATTTAGATGTTTCAAAGTTCACAACATTTGTATATAACTCGTTTTCAGATCATAACCTATGTGTTTACATTCTAGATAATATAGGCCATACTAACAAAAGGAAAAGGGTTTATGCTCGGAGCTTTAGGTCATTTGATAAGAATTCCTTCAATCAAATGTTACAGAATGTCTCATGGGACTACATTTATACTTTGAATGATTCTAATGCAATGTTAACTTTCATATTGCATGCAATTGTGAACTGTCTGAATAAAATAGCACCATTCAAATTGAAATACGTTAGAATTGGGGAACAGAATAGAACAAAAAGTGCAAACATTAAGAATTTAGAAGCGGAAAAACGTAAGGCTTGGGAGAATTTGCTGTTAGATCGGTCTGATGCGAACATCAGCTACTTTAAAAATATTAAGCAAAAATTACTCAGTCTTAAAAATTCCCAAAGTAAGTCGAATGCTAAGCATTTCTACGAGAAATTAGATCAGGCTAAGCAAAAGTGGAAATTTATAAGAAAGTATCTAAACCAAGAAAGTGGGCTTTCTAGTTTTCTAGTAAAATCATTGAAATCAAAGTTAAGAATCAAATATTAACTGACAGCAGAGCAATTGCTAACGAATTAAATCTGACATTCAAAGAGTTAGGAACGTATAAAGGAGACGAAATTCCCTACGAAAGTAAGATTAAGCCATTGAGCCCTAATTTTTCATTTCAATACATTAACAAAACTAAGTTAATTCAGATAGTGTCCAACTTAGACACTAGCATCTCAAGTGGCAGTTGTAATATACCAGGCTTCATTATAAAAAATCACATAGACCAGTTCATTGAGCCTCTTTTGTTTGCTTATAATTTTGCAATACATAGTTCGAGTTTTCCAGAAATACTGAAGAAGGTTAACCCCAATTTTCAAGAAGGGAGACCCAATGATATGCGTTAATTATAGACCTATTGCGGTTACAAATCCCTTTGCAAAAATATTTGAGAGGATGCTGTGTCAACAGATAACAACATATTTAAACGAGCAGAATATTCTAGCATCTAAACAATTCGGTTTTCGTGAGGGATTCAGTGCAGCAGATGCCATTCTCAACCTACTTGAAGGAATCCGTTTCAATTTGAACCAAGGTGTAAGCAGCAGCATTGCTTTGCTTGACATTAGTAAGGCATTTGATAGCCTAGATTTTCAAATTATGGACAAGAAATTAAGAAATTACGGATTTACAGTACCAGCAAGGCAAATGATTAATAGCTTTTTAAGCGGAAGGAAGCAACGAGTCAAAATAGAAAATATATTTTCTGAATATACCACAACGACTAAAGGAGTTCCACAGGGAACAGTGCTGGGGCCCATCCTTTTTAACCTCTACGTAAATGATATCAACAGACATGTAAATTGTAATATAATACAATATGCTGATGATATATGCTTGGTTGACACTCATATTAGCCCTATTATTGCTACTCACCAATTAGAAGATAATTATGAAAGCATAAGAAAATATTTTAAGATCAATAAATTAACAATGAATATTCAAAAAACGCAGTTTATAATCTTTACACCAAATGAGGCAAAAATTTTTACAAATAAGATCGAACTAAGTACAGGAAAGGAATCTCCACCAATAAAGCCAGCACAGTCTGTAAAATATTTGGGAGTCGAGATCGATAGCAAATTAACATTTAAAGCTTTCATCAGTGAAAAAATAAAAAGAATGGTAGCAGGCATCCAGAGTCTTCGGCAAATACGGCACGTAGTAAGAAGCAAGGCCCTGATTGAAGCATTGGTGGGCAGTCATTATAAGTATGCATGCACTTTGCTAAACAACATTACAACTGTAGAATCAGAGCGTCTAAATGTAGCATTTAACTGGTCCTTAGCCACGATGTATTCTATAAATAAGCAGGAAGCAGGTAGTAAGTTAAAAGAAATAAGCATGCTTTCACCAAAGTATTTCACTACTTACGCAAGTCTTGTAAATATGTATAAATATAGTCGCAAACTTACTAAAAGCACAACATTTCTAGAACAATACGTCAGCTGGAACATGAGAAGTAACAAAAGCCTTAATAAAATTTTAATTAAAAGCAAATACTGGCAATTCTCATACACTGTTACCACCTGCCGATTATGGAATAAATTGCCTCAGAACATTCGTTGTGCTTCAACACTAAACATGTTTAAGCGACTTTTAAAGCATAACCTCCTATCTAATCAATACCTATTAGGGTCATCAAAAAAATTAAATGCATGGCGAAATATTTAGTGTAGTAATTATTTTAATTTTCTTATCAAGTCGTAATTGTGTATTTTTTAACTTATTTTAATCTGTAGCTTAGTTTATTTTTAAGTGTCCTGCTTGTTGTATGTATTATCAATTTGTAAATATGTCTATATGTATATTGTAAATATTGTGTATATATTTTTGCAAATTTGTAAATATGTGCAGCAGGTTTGGATGGCAGATAAACTAATAAAGCTATTGAAGACTTATTATTATTATTAGACAGTGATTAGATAATTTTCTGTTTCTCAAAATTTGAAAAAAGATATTTCATTAGTATAATATTTGTTCTATTTGTGCAATGTAGGAAAATGCTACATGTAGATCTAAATCATTAATTTTATTAAAGTGGATTTCATTTTCAAATGCTCGCATTACAAAAACTTTTATTTTAGATTGGCACTAAGAATGCTAAACTGCATTGAAAAGCATTACTCTATAAGGCAAATAGATAATCAGATGATATCTTGGCTCTTAGTGATTTTTTTCATTATCTATCTTTATAAATAATTCATATATTTTACTATGAATTAAATTAATTAGTAATTACATTGAAACCTGTAAAACTAGTAAAACACCTTTTAATATCAATAACACTAAAATAAAATTTTAATGAAAACAAAATTCTATCAATTTATGTATGTTTTTTCAAATCTCAATAAAAAAACCAAAAAGTATGATGTACATAGAATATTTAATCCTCGAATTTTTAATATCATACCAGTTTTTTAATTCGCATGATCCT
This sequence comes from Hofstenia miamia, assembly GCA_900660155.1. Taxonomy (NCBI): domain Eukaryota; kingdom Metazoa; phylum Xenacoelomorpha; order Acoela; family Hofsteniidae; genus Hofstenia; species Hofstenia miamia. Next base: position 165,604 of record CABFPE010000104.1, read on the forward strand.
GTATGTGTTTTGCATCAAATATTGTACTCTTAGACGTGAGGATTTTGCGTCAAATATGTTTTCAAATATTAAAAATATTATTATTGTTCAACATTTTATTTATAAGTTAAAAAATTGCCAGAAAAAATCAGTTAGCATAGCTTCGGTTATTTTTACTTATTCTTTTTTCCATCTAAGAAAGTCTTTGAAAAACCGCTCTCTGTGTTCATCGGAAATCTATCGAAGATTAATAATTAAGAAGTTCAGATGGCATCTCATCATATGAAGTTTCAAATTCGTGAATATCAAGCATTTCAAAAGGTTTTCTACCATTTCTACATATAGATTATTTCTGTTTTTTGACAGGAATGATGACACAACATTTTTTTCAAATTTATCTATTCCTCCCTTTGATCGAGATTTAACAAATCTTCAAATTCGTTGTCAGCTAATAATTTTCGAATATCTGGTTCATTAAACACACCAGCGTTGATTTTACATTCTGAGATTTTCGGGAAATATGGTTTCAACCGCACTGACTAGAGCTCGGTTCAAGTGACTTGACAAACTATTTTATTACACCGAGTTTTATGTGTAATGCATATAAGAATCTTTTTGCAGCTGATTAATGATTTTCTAGCTATGCTGAATTCACCTGAATTATTCTCTTCTCGATCAGGCCATTCAGTCATAGAATATTGCTCTTTATTTCTTGACGCCATTTGCATTACAAGCAATTATATTGAGTGTACCCACATTGCATCCCAGTTAGAATTCCAATCATTTTAAAATATCCACATATGGACTCCTGATTTTCATCGTATTTAATTAGATTCAAAATGTTGGCCACAAGCTCATAGTTTTCTTGTGAAGTTTTTGTAAACGCTACAGAAATTGTCTGGAGTCCTTCCTTATTGTATGTAACACATTCAAAACTCTGTAAATTTCCATCTAGATGTAGATAAGAATTTTCTGGTTTGGCAGACAATTCTAGCTTCACCAACAATCAAAAAATATCCGAACAGCAAAAATATGTTCAAAAGAAGAAAAATAGATTATGTATTTTTTTGAAAAAACGATAATAAATATTGGGCATTCTGTTTGTTAATTTTATTTGCTTCACAATGCCATTTAAATCATTGTAAAATAATTTGCTTTCTTTTCAATTTCCGAAACATGCGCGCAGCTCATGTCGTAATGCATAAGTAGTAAAAGCTGAAATATGCATAAATGAAAAAAAATTAAAAATACGAAAACCTAAATTAGCTATTTCTCTTAGAATTGGACTGCAATTTTGAATTATAGTGTTTTAAGACTTTCGTGTTCACCCAGTTGTTTTTGCTCAATATGGTAAATTTTAATTTATGCAAAGTTCATTTAAAAAGTAATCTAATTAATTGAAACATAACAATCATAAATTACGATGTAATTTGGATCAATAGCTATAAAAAATTTGTGTGTTAATATCTAAACAAGTTCAAAGCATTTGAAAATTCAGGAGAGACAGAAAATTTAAACTTGGTCAGACTTGTTTTCAGCTTAGAAATATTCTCAACTGAGGCGTCGTCAAAGTAATGATGGTAGCCTAAAATCACAAAAAATTCTTTACATCTTATTAAATTTTAAAATTTTTTGTTTATAATTGTAATCATCATGATATATGTTTTGTTACATTATTATTGAATGAATTAAGTAACAGTGCAACTACATATGAACTATTATTTTGAAATAATTTATAAAAATTGCTAAAGTTTGTTCTATAACCTAACTATATAGGTGCTGCTGCAATAATATTTCCAATAATCTCTCCTAATTGCATTAGTGGCAACCTGGACACTTATGACATAGCTTATAATACATTGTATGGAGCAACTCTCACCATTCCTTGCAACATCAAAGTTGACTTACTTAACCACTTACAATTCGATAGTAGTGGCTTCAGTAAGCTGTATATTAAAGTGGATAGTTGCTCAATATGGACAACAACAAATTCATTTTACATCAAGGTGAAGAATGAAACTGGAAAAGCAGTATTTACTGAGTATGTGTATGATAATTCTACACATACTGTTCTTCCACAAATATATAGCAATCTCAGTCTAATTTCAAATGATACCTGTGATCTACGATTTACAAATATTGATACTATGCAATTTGGCAAAAAACTTGTTCCTCCAAATCAAAATTGTCCTTTCTCATACTTTGTCTTCTTCGCAGAAGTTGGAAGTGGTTATCCTTGTCCATTAGCTGACAGAATTTCTCTTCCATTTCGTGCCACTTTTTTTGTTTAATGTTTGAAGGAACTTTGGACATATATGGGCCGTGTATATTGACGGGGGTGTATCTCTAACGTCATTGGAACATATTCTCTTTTGTTATAATATTTGTTGGCGAACACATTTGTTTGCAGTCTATTGTTTAAAAGTAACCATTTTTTTATTCATAAACGTTTTTGGAATTACATAATTAATAAGTCAAAAATCCCATGAGATTAGAATTGTTTACAGTCTATAGTTAAAAATGTAACAATTTTTCTATTCATATTACATAACTTTGAAATACCATTGACATTCTATATACAAAGAATTTACATTGTTAGAATTACATTGTATGTTTAAATTTCTTTGGTAACAATTATTTTCGAACATTGAGAAAAAGACCTGTTTCATATACGACACATATGTCAATTACAAAAATAAAAAACTTTTTTAATCAATAAATATTTCCAAGTAAAAATAATTTTGAAATTAAATACATGCTTCCACAGATGCATTCTACTTACATGTACTAGTTAATATGTTTGATAAATTAATAATAAATAGACAGGAAGACAAAAATGATTAATTATTAGCTACAATGGTTTTACAACAAATTTCTTAAATTTACAATGATTATTATTAATTTATTAATAAATTGTTCATTTGGCGTACAAATATATAATAGTCTTTTATACAGTCTGTAGAATTTTCATAGTTTTACGGATATCGTTTTATTCGGTAAAATTAAATAACAAATGTTTGAATCAAAGAGATAGTACTCGTTAGAAGTGTAATGGCTTATTTCGGTAATAATGCAAAATAATTTTTCGGAACTAGTTTATGCAAAAACTCGCAATTTCTAATATTTAATAAACGTACGTGGTAAAACCTACATACATGTTTAAGACAAGACAAAAATGCAATTTATTCTACACTTTGTTTATAATGATCATATATATCATACTATTAAATTGTCTATTGTGTTAGTAGCTTATTGTTGTTGAGAGAATTCTGTAGAAAACAAACAATGCGTATTTGCACATTATGAATTTCACACGAGCGTATCTAAATTAATGACTAATAAATTAAGTGATAGATCACAGTATAAAACATGACAATTGAAAGTTTAAACAAATTCAATTAAAAATGTGTATTAAAAAACAAATGACCTTTCTATTTATGATAAAGTATATAATTAATTTAACATTGGACAGCAAATTCGCAGCAATTCATTAAAATAAAATTTATTACGTTTTAAAAGAGATATCTGTAAAACTAACTAGTGATAATATTGCAAAAAAGTTTTTAGAATCAAAACAATATCTGAGATTTAATTATAAAAATAGCTTACCAAAAAGATTGAAATCTTTCAGAGTAGTTCTTTCATCAATGTGAAATTCCATTATACCAGTTGTGTATATTCATATGTGTAGAAAGTCAATATTACGTGATTTTATCTATATTCTATTGTTCAAATGTCTAAATGTAGCGAATTATACAAACAGTACAACCATGTAAAATTCCATTATGCCACTGTGTGTACAAAGTTGCACTTCTTCAAAGATAATGTTAACATTACGAAGTTTTATCTACATCTCAATGTTCAAATGTCAAAATGTATCCAATTGTAAACTTGCTATTGTAACATAATCGTAATCTAATCATATGTGGTCAAAATAAGAAAAAAGAAGAAGAAACTAAGACTGAATATTAAAATAAAATATTAATTGTAAAAACATATGATTAAGATTAATTAGTTATTTGTAAATTTATAGTGCAGTAATTTTTGATATTAATTAATTTGGCAAAAAGGCACTAGACCTAAATCGCAACTGCTAATTAAGGCAGAAGTGCGTAATCGGCAGACGAAAGAAATTTAAAGCGTTTGAAATTGTCAACAACTGGAATTAGCAGGTACTAGTCAAATATTTGATTGTTTGTTAATTTTTCACTATAAAAATTGTGTAATTGATCATTTTGGTGATGAAGTTAATTTACTGGATTTACTTTACGTTTTTGTATCAGGTTATTTTATTTAATACAATGGAAAGCTAAACGTTTGAGCTCTCGGGTATTCTAGANTTATTTGTAAATTTATAGTGCAGTAATTTTTGATATTAATTTATTTGGCAAAAAGGCACTAGACCTAAATCACAACTGCTAATTAAGGCAGAAGTGCGTCATCAGCAGACAAACGAAAATTAAAGCATTTGAAATTGTCAACAACTGGAATTAGCAGGTACTAGTCAAATATTTGATTGTTTGTTAATTTTTCACTATAAAAATTGTGTAATTGATCATTTTGGTGATGAATTGAATTTACTGGATTTACTTTACGTTTTTGTATCAGGTTATTTTATTTAATACAATGGAAAGCTAAACGTTCGAGCTCTCGGGTATTCTAGACGGTGGTTCACGACTCCAGTTAACGGGTGCATCGTGTATAGCCGGTGCTTACCCGAGATGCTCATAGGTTAGGTATAAGGATAGGGATTTTTACTCGTATTAGCTTTCCTATCGTTCGTTGTTCATACTACGATATTTATTACATTATGCTATTACATCTAGCCCTATTAGGAAATTACAAGATCTGTTTGTGTTATCTTGTACAGAATTTATTACATATGATTACTAGTGGACTGACGGACTATCAATTCATCCCTTTTGTCATGACTGTATTGATTGTTCACATGTACTCTAGGTTGGCATGTAATTATTTATATGTAAGGTTATTATATGTAAGAACTCATAACAAGCTAATGCATCCTGGTTGCGAGATTCCCTTAATAGACAACTTCGTTAATAACAAGAACAATCAATACATTAAATTAATAAGGTATCACACATTATCACTCTCGTACTCATGCACACTATTTCATTACACTGAGTCATCTGAATTGTGGTTGGTGTCTCTATCGATGTTTCAGTATCATATGGAAATACTCTTTGTAGCGTAATTCTTCAATTCCTCTTTTGTGCTTTGTTGCAGGTCGGGTAAGTGTACCCTGTACTTTGTACCCTCTGTCTCATGTCTTGGATCTAAAACAATAGTTGTTAGTTTCGTATCAATACTAGTTGATGAGATAATAGTTTAATCAGTTAACAACTAAACAATAGAACTGAAAGAAGAGAGATGGAGATTGGAGTCTGTCACCTACCGTACTATCTAAGGAGGAACCAATTGTCACAGCAGCTCCTAAATTAAGCTAAGACTTACTAGTATGAAGGTTGGCAAGATTCTATAAGAGTTTTCCTCTGTTTATCTGACTATCAATTCATTCACTTGCATGTAATAATTGATATTCCAAAATCTTTCATGCTTTTCTCAAGATGTTCTTATTGTTAATTATTATTTGTTTTGAAGAATTTCAAGTATAACAATTTCATTTGTTTAATGAAAAGCAATATATATTAATATTACTCTAAAAATCAAAGTTTAAGAATTTTGTAAAAATCTATTTCAAGTGTTAATAAATTCAAATATTTATGAAGTTTAAAATTCAATTATGAAAAGTAATTTTCTATTCTACATTTACACTTTTGACAATCTTGTGCTTAGGCATGTTGTAATGTTAAAGTTTCAATTAAAATTTAAAACTGAGTATTTACCATTTTGAAAGATATTTCTAGTTGATAATTGTTAAGTCATTATGCTTAATATAGAGTTTCTATAATTAGAATCAAATAGCAAGACTAAACCAATATTGTAAACAAAGAGCAGAACTATCACTGGTTGAATGAAATTAGTATTACCCAATATTTGTGTACAAATATTATTCTGTAGTTTTACATTAATTTGAAATTTACTTTCTTCAAGAGTGGTTTTGTTTTCTTAATCAGTTTAACTCAATTAACCTTACTTAAAGTATATTTTATTTGGGGGATTATACATGCAGATAATTGAATATGGCTCAGGGGCACAAACCAATTGCTGCTTGGTAGATGAGCGTAAATTTTGACACCAAGAGCTTTTTGTGGCTTAATTTGGTTTAGTGTAGGTATATGGATAGCTTATTAGATAAAATAATGAATTCACCATTTATTCACATGTACAATTGCTTAATAATATTTTTTATATGGACTTCCATTTCATTAGGGAGTTCATTATTATATATTTTTATGTGAGATGAACAACCCTAGTTTTGAAAATTGAAGAAATAGAAAATGATAAATGAAAAAGCCCACTTAAAGATAATGTTATCTCCTCTGCAGCTGGAAGTGATTCAGTTCAGCCAGATGCCAATTGCTATGTTATCTACATATAATATTAAGTGTTATATTTAATTCTGAGTGGGTGCAGCATTACGATTATTAAGACATTGGAAATTACTGAGACCTGATTCTACAATATATTTGAATTTGAAAATCATAAATTTGTAAATATCAATTGAGCAAGGAGTATTTTTATGCAAGTATCATTGAAGTTTTAGCATAAAATACATTTTAACTTAACCAGATACAAACAGAGTATATTAAGATTGTATTTGGCTTATTTACTCTCCAAAAATTGATATTTAATCACACACTGTTAAAACTACATTATGGTGCACAGATATAATTAAAAATAAATGTGAATAAAAATTACCATTGCCAATTAATATTAAATAGGAGATCCTTGTTCTTGATAACAATTTGAATCCTTGGGTGTTGCTTATTGAAAACTTCTACAGGCTTCAACTGAAGTCTTCAAAAACTAAATTTCTATCAATTTTATGCTAATTTTGTGAGGACAGCATATTTATAATTGAGGAGCCATTTGTTAGGAGCCATTTGTTCATCTTAATTCCTTCAACCAGTCCTAAATTGTACAGTTGGCATATTTCCTACAGAAATTGAGTCAAGATATCTTTATCATCTGGGCTTCCTACTGAAATTTGTTATATTGATTTTCCTGAAGTCAGCATTGGTTGAAATTTTCCAAAAGAGGAATCAATCTTTTGCTAATAGTTTGCACTGTAGCAAAGAGATTTTTCATCAACTCTGATTTTGTTGACAACCTTAAGCTGATTAGTATGCAAACAATATTAAAAAAGTTAAAGTTGAAAAACAAGTAAATCTTTTCTAAATATTTAGAAAGATAATTATTTTAAACCATACTTATACATATTTTAAAAGTTTTAAGGTCAAAATAAGGTCAAAAGTTTATAACCTTTAGAATTAGGTATAAAAATTTGCAATTTTTGTTTTTCAAGGAGAAGCAATACATTAATGATTTTCATTAAAAGCTCCTTAAGACTGTCTAATACAAAACCAAAAATTTTTTAATAACAGAAAATCTGAGAAAATTTAATGTTTTGTACTTAAATTGAAAAGAAAAGCTTAAAAGGGGAGGAAGCCTCTACTCATAAATATACAATGTCATTTCCAATTGATTTAGCTTTAAGAATTTAAGTTTCTTGCTTAAAAAAATATTTGAAAAAATCCTTGCATAATTGCAAACTATTAAAAAAGAACAAGGATTAAAATACTAATAAATATTTTGCAAATATTAATAAAAGGGGTATGATTGTTTAGAGAGTGAAAACTGCATTCAATAAGGTAATAAAGGAAAAATTAGTGCAAGAAACAAAGTACTATGAAATGAATAGGGCTTCTAAAATGCTTTGAACCTGAATTAACCTCAATTTTGGATGCTTTGCCAAAAAATGAAAACCATATATTACATGTCTTAGTGAATAATTGGTGCAATTAGTTCATTAATTCTTACAGAATATGGATTACTAAGTATAATATGCAATTCTATATTCATGCTTCTTACATCCTAGTTTATTATATTCAGCATAGAATACACAAATTTACCAAAAGCTAAGAAATGTTTATGTCAATTTTTTAAGTAAGAACATTGTGTTTTTAGTAAAAGTCTAAAGTTTTCTCTAGCTGGAGTCCTGTCATTTCTAGCTTGAATCATATCATTTGATTTTTGTAAATTTATTGTACAAATCAATGTATTTTGTCTGATATTCAGGTTTTCTGCAAATTACAATGTGCTTGGTCAAGTTGTTGACTAGTATTATGATCTGAAGAAGATCATCTGAAGTCAGTTGTCTTGAATTGCCAATAATGTAGAAAGGTATTTATTGTGACATAATCTATCAAGACTATCATGATTGGTCAGGATGAGAGGAAAAGAATGAAGAAACAAAGACTAAAATTATTATTGATTATAATGATTAATTGTAAATCATGATAGGATTGATTATTCAGTTTGTAAAATGTTTTGTGCAGTTAATACTTAAAATTATACTCGACAGTATTTGACAAAACAAAAGATGGTCAAACAGCATAGTCAAATTAAAGCTGACGTTGCGTAAAATTAACAGAAATATTAAAGCGAGGGAAAACTGTCAACAAGAAAGAATAGCAGGTAT